>QOZY01000133.1:0-127379 GCA_003351005.1 Cystobasidiaceae sp. HBUAS51001 | reverse complement strand
CTGCTTACCGCAAGCCAGACTTCCTGCCCTCGAGCCAAGCATACGGCCGCCACCCAGCTATGCTTCACAATCCGTCTGCAATGGGCTACACCCACGCAAACGGCTACTACACCACGCGGCAGCAAGATCTTTATAGCCACGCTGCAGATAGCGTTCGCAATTATGTGAAGGACGGAGCTGCTCTGCCCGACGAGCACCGCATCAAGCAACACGTCAAGAAACAGCGACAGGACACGTCGCTCCATGCAGGTGGCAAATCGCGAAATAATACCTCGCACATGCCTACATCCGAGCACAAGCACCGGGGTGGGAAGCCTGCCCCCAATCCTACTCTTGCCGCTTCCTCGTCGCAATTCAGCAATCTGCACAGCTTATCAAGCGGCATCAATCATTTGGGTCAACTAGGAGGAGGCTCTGCAGCTATGGCGGCCACGAGCAGCGCACAGAGTCAGATTCCTGCCTCTCCCCTTCTCGTACATCCTGGTGGAGTGAGTGCCACGTCATATTCGGATTTGAGCGCCGCACAGCGAGATGCAGACGATCCTAATTTCATTGCTTATGTCCACAAGGGGCATCCGCGCATGTCCTTCGACAAGGATGGTAATCCTCTCCCTCCTATGCTAGTAGACCCGAACGACCCAAGCGAAATGTCCTATGGAAGAGAGATGAACGGCTCGGCGCAAGCAGTGCCCTCTGCAAGCGCAGCAATGCCTGCCGCAAAGAAGAGACGGACAAGCAACAAGGACAAGCAGTTCTCTCAATCGGATTATGGCGAAACTGCCGGCGGCGAGGGTCAAGACGACTATGTGCCTCCTGCGAGCGTCAGCCGAGACAGGCAGAACAGCTCACGGGGAGCGATGCAAGGTCAGACCGGCCAAGGTGCCGCCGCTGCCGGTTCCAAGAGGTCTCGGAACAATTCTAAGAAGGGCGGACTGTGCGTATCGCATACACACCTCTTTCTCGCTGCTCAACTACTCTGACTCGTGAAATACGCTTAACCGTAGCGATTCGCCTGACCCGGGATCGCCGTTCGCAGCCTCTGCCAGTGGCAGGTCTACTGCGGGTGTTCAGGCGCCCAAGCGCAAATCTTCTCAGCTGCTAGAACAGCACGACGTCGACACGCTTGCACGACCAGCCTCAAGAAATGCCGGAAATGGTGCCGCTTCGGCCTCTGTCAATGAAGGCTCCCGACTAGCAGTCGCAGATGCTGCCGATCTCGAGGCTGATCTGGACATGGTTGGCGACGATTTGGACGATGGGGAAGGCAACGACGGGGGCGACGATACGCGTACGTACTGCTACTGCGACAGAGTCAGCTTCGGTAACATGATAGGATGTGACGGCGAGGACTGTGCTAGGGAATGGTTCCACTTGGCATGCGTTGGCATGGACACGCCACCCAAGGGAGAATGGTACTGCGATGATTGCGAAGAAAAGCGGAAACGCGAGCTTCACTTGGGTAAACCAAAGAAACGATAGGTGCTCTGTCGTCAAAACCTGTTCAACTTGTGCAGCGTACGGAGTGCAGTCAATTCTTGTTGCAAATATGCTACATATTGATCATTTAAAGTATGGGTTCTCTCGGTACATGGGCTATGCATTCTTTTTGCCTGTAGCTTCATTGCGAAGGGTGCCTCGCGGCCGGGATACATGCTGTGTGCCAGTCCTGATTGGCGTGCATAGATGCGGCAAAGGATTGCCTCACAGAGCGAATCGTAGGAGTCATGGCCGGTGTTGGTACTAGCGAATTGACATGGGAGAAATGCAAGACTTCTTCCTCCTGGATGAATGATGCGACGCCATATAGGTCCTTGCACGTTTCGATGATGTCAGACAGCGTGCTGACAACCTCGGAAATCGCTTCGTTCTCTGCCAGGGCGAAAGCAAAGCTAAAGTCGATCTTGTCGCGTCGCTCTGGCTCATGGGCTTTGAACTTGAACTCGCCTGCGAGCGAAGGGAACGGTATTTTGGATGAAGCATCGCTGGCAGCCTTGCTATGAGACTGCTTGTCCTTCGATGTACTGAAGAATGTGGCCTGGGACGGTGAAGAGACAGCGAGCTCTGTTATCTGCTCCTCTATAGCCGCAGTCAAGCTGGCGAGGGCATTTTGGGGTTGCGGTAAAAACTGAGGTACCGGAGCATCTGCGTGCAGAGAATGGCTGATCGAATATAAAACAATCAGGATCGAGGATACCTGAAATCTGGGTGTCAGCTTCTGGCAAGACCTATCGGCGGCCATCGAAGAATACTCACTAGTTCGGTCCGGTGAGGTAGTACGTCTAAGACCGTAAGCTTTCTTGGAATGTTTTGTCGAATAGCGCGAAGGCCCGAGTACAGATTGAGCAGCTGACTCAGGTTCTCGATGAGCCTCCTGTACTTCTTGACTGGCTTAGGCAGCAGGGATGTCTCCACGTGCACAATATCGCACAAAGCAGATGCCCTTGCCAATGCAGACTGGAAGATGTATATCAGCGAGGAACGCACAAAAAGAAACGCTGCATGAGCTGTAGTATACTTACCCTTGTACTGTCTTCAAGCTGGCTATACAGAGCTGCGGTATCTTCTGTCAATCCATGGTCACGTTTAAGGATTTGACTGAAATTCAATAAATCGTTAGCAAACATCGAATGTCCAGTCATGTCCGAGACGAACCGGGACATGGACAGATAGCTGCAGTCAACTCGTTGTCAGCTACACCCTCTTCTGGTACCGAACGGAGGCCTTACAGCTTGGTCAGCTTGTCTGTCGCTTTCGCACAAGCCGTAAGCAGCTGGACCCTTGCGTGATATGGCCATAGCAAGTTGTTGATTATCAAAGCTGCTACTATGCCAATCTCGATATCTTGCGCGCGCACGAATGCAAGCTTTGCCTAGCACTATCATCAGAACAGAGGTGTGAGCAGCGTTTTGCTGGAGCTTACTGCTGTGTCGTACTCCAGGCCAAGATAAGGGACGAATAAAATTGATGGTACGGTAAGTTGGCTGAAACAGCGCAATTGAGGGAATAGTAAGCTTTTGGAAAGTCTTGAACAACTCCATCCGGCTTACGCAACTATCCCTATGCCTCGATAGCGTGGATGGTCCACAATGAGGTAGTTGGTGAAGAAGGCTTGGAAGGTCATAACCGCGACAAGGGCATAGGGATTGCCCTTAGCGATCGTCTGGCCCACAAGACCGTAGACTGCCCCAAGAAATGTGCCGCACTGCACCAAGGGATTGCAAGCTTAAAGAAGAACCGAAATTGACCGCAATACGCTGAGTCTCAGCGGGTGAGTGAACTCACAGTTCGGAATACAGCATCTCGATACGTTGCTGCCGTACTACCTTGAAGGCAATACAGGAAGGCTATCGCAATCCACGGTCCACGGGCATCAACAAACCATCTGTACCCTACACGTCACCAGGTATTGAATGCTCAGTCAGCGATACGCAAACATTGGCCCATACTGCAACTTGCATTGCGAACATACCTCGAGTCTCCGCAGCGAGGTGTCCAGGAAGGGTTAACAGAGATATTCCCAAAGCCGTTTTCACGGCATGTTTGAGATGCCGTGAGTGCACGGCCGTCGTGACGGCCAGATGCATCTTCAGTCGGCGGCT
The DNA here is from genome assembly GCA_003351005.1 of Cystobasidiaceae sp. HBUAS51001. NCBI lineage: Eukaryota > Fungi > Basidiomycota > Cystobasidiomycetes > Cystobasidiales > Cystobasidiaceae > Cystobasidiaceae sp. HBUAS51001. The sequence goes on along the minus strand of QOZY01000133.1, from coordinate 123,780 downwards.
CATAATTCTGGAGCTAGACCACCATCGTTTCAATGCAAGACCCTTTGCTCGCCAAAGTTCCCAGTAGAAGCTTGCCGAAGTGAGACGCCTTCGCAGGGGTTTGCGAGGTCGCTGCAGCTGAAGAAAGGGGAGTTGATGCGCATTCCACATGTTTAGGCCTGCAGCGGCCCTGTGGGCTCTCTCTTCGTGTTCAGTGGCCTCATCGTCCTCATCCTTGCCGACTGCGCACGTGTCAGTAGCCTGATAAGCGGCACAGCGCTGCACCTGTACGCACCTGGACCGCCGTCTTCCAGCTCATCGCTCGAAAGCCCTCGAGATGATGTGAATAGGACAGATAGTGCAGGGAACCATAATCGTCGACGTTGTCCATGTACTTGCTGCTGTACTATAGCTGCCAGGTCAAGACCGCGTTGGACCTCTCGCGAGAATTCCACGAGAGACGTAAAAAAGAAATAATCTTTGAAAGCCTGGTTCAGCGGAGCAGACATAAGTATATCTGACTGAGTTGCTTAAAGACAGGCCTCTCACTTCATCGCCGAATAGAGGCTGTTGTCTATATTCTTTGCTGACAGGATTTGCCAGGGTTGTATGCAGAGCTTCTACTGCGCCTGCGCGAAAGGCTGTAATGATGTCTTCAAGCCGAGCTCCGATCGCGGTGACGCTGGATGGTTGACCCAGGACTAGAGACTGGATGGATGGGAGAAGAGCCGAATTTGCGATTACGCCGCGCATGCTATTAATGGCTTGCAGATTCATCTTGCCCAAGTCGTTCACCAGGCTACGAAGGTATAGTGGCTTGCCCTCGGATTCGGTTCCTTGAACCATCCCGCCATGATTACTGTTATAATAGGTCGTCTCTACGTACGAAGCTTTGCCAATCATGCGGGATGTAAGCAAGATCTGCAGCTTGAGGGACAAGTCGATAAATGCCTCGTAGCTATTCAGGGGAAGATGCGCAAAGGTAATCTCGAATTGTGCTTCCTCGTAGGTCGGGCGAAGTTGAGCTACTTGCTTCAGTAACGTCTCCCGTAACTCCACAATGCGAGTCTGCAGCAGTCGACTTTGCTGGAAATTGGACAGCAAAGCTGTATCGGTCTGGTGTAGATGAAGCGTCGCTAGTAGCAGCTCGGACATGACGTCTAGCGAGTCGATGATGTTCTGGGCAATCCTTTTACTTGCGGACTGCGGGAAGATGACGGATATGACCACGAGGGATATGCCAGCTGCGAACAAAGCAGGATAGAGCATGCCAAGAAATGGCGCTGCAGTGATCTGCCAGAAGGGTTCTTAGAGGATCAGTGCCTGTATACCGATGTGTATTACAAAAAGGTCAGCAACTGACTTGCGTGTCGGTAGTTGTGACGGCCAAGAGCCAAATGCTGGTGAATACCGATAAGAGACACCCTGAGGCCATTCTTGGGTACCGCGACCTGACAAGAGCAGCGACAAAAGCGATGCATGCGAGGCAGCAGGCGCACGAAGCGCGAGCACCGACAGATGTTGCGCCATACTCGACGCCCGCGCGTCGATTTGCGAGGCAGGCTAGCTCATACGCCAGTGCAGACCATCCCACCCCGACTACAGCGCCAACTATGCTGGAGACTAGCGCATGAAAGGTCATCAGGCGAAGTCGCTTCCGGAATGGGAGCCTGATCGAACGCACCAGTGATCTGAATATGCTTTCCGACTGTATGACCTGCGGGATGAAAGAACAAGGTGTAGATCACAATAATGAGGAAGGCATAGTCGACTGTCCCAGACAGGTTTGCGATCTGCTTGTTCACGACGAATATCGAACCAATGAGGATGTTGAGTATGCAGGGGAGAAGTCTCTTGACCGTCTGTACAAGAGAGTACTTTGCATGCCGCTGCCTCCTCTCCGGCAAAGGCGGCAAAGAGGTTGCAATTGCCGCCTGTCCATGGCTGCCAGCTTTTGTAGGCAGAGGCAGAGAGTGGCCAGCGTCGGAGTGAGCGGAGTGCTCTGAGCTAGGATCCAAGGCAGCAGCTGCAGCAGTGTTGTCTGATTCTGCGGAGTCGGAGTTGCCGCCACCGGTGTGCGCAGCAGTTTCCATGTACACCGAGAGAGGCGAAGTTGTCGCCTTCAGCAGCCAGGGCCGCCGGTGGAGAGAGCCAGTCTCGTTGGATATAGTAGTCTGGTCCGCTTGAATCGGCTGCTATGCCGGCGCCAGGTCATCAAAGCGCAGCCTTGGGTTGCTGGACTTGTCGCTGATGTCAAGCTTGTCAAGCCGGAGAGCTTTCAGCTTGCCGAAGTGTGCAGGTTGCCCTACAGACGATATTGCTGCTGAACCAGCGTGCCTGTCAGCCCAAGTTGTCGCAGTAAGCCAGTGCACGACGCGGGCAATTCGCCTGAAGGGGAGATGGAAGTCATCCAGAGGGCTTGAAGCGAAGACGTGGTCCTGCTGGGAAGAAGCAGTTGACCGGTGGCTGGTCGACATGATCTTCATGGAGCAGCGCGCGAAGTCAGCGCAGCATGAAGCTCAGACGAACAGCTTTTCTCTTGTCAAGCAACGTGTAGTCGGCATACTCGCGTCTGTGGAAGCTGAGCGACATCGGCGAGCAGCCTCCAAGCGAGACCCAGAATAGCTATCAAGGCAATTGTAGCGCGCCATGCAAGACGCCAATCCTGTGCGGCCCGACATTCCAGACAAACAAACCCTGCACTGCACTGCGACTACCTGCTGCTCACCCTTCGGCAGCAGGCCAGGTCAAGTCTGTTGTTGCAGTGTACAGCCCGCACGTGCCAACGTGCCAGTGCCCGAGGTTGCCCTTGTGCAACCAGGCAAGCGAGAACTTGGATCACTAGCAATTGAGCACGTCAGCTCATAGTACACCAAGACAGTGCTAGACACTGCTCTTACTGTCTGCGCTCAACATCCAGGCAGACAGGACCGCTACTTTCAATTCGGACTCCCGGACAGTCAAGTCGCCACGCCTCACGACTAGACGACATGGCCAGATTCGCCTGCATATCCCCGCATGCACACGACACGCTACCCCGTCGTATTGGACATCGTCCTTCACTTCACGGATCCGCACGGCCATACAATGGCCTTCATGCTGATGTCAGTGTCGGCCCTCAGGTGAACGCCAGTGCCATGCCCAGTCTCAACACGCCTTTGGGGCGCAATATGTCGCGCAGGAACGGCGCCAAGCTGCAGAAGAGAGCGAAGTGAGCAGAAATGACGTGCAGGTTTGGCTATAACTGCTACGCATGCGCTGACCATGTTCCTCGCATGCCTCCTGTTGCACGCCACAACGATGATTTACGCCACTCCAAGAGTCCGCAAGTCCATTATCGGGCAACCAAAGGACTTCATTCACGTGAGCCACGTAGGCCGCGCAGAAGCACTACAATCCGAGGTGCTTTATAGCTTTCTCGCACACACCGTCTAGGACTCAGCTGACACAGTGCGCAGGAGCTTGCGGAGGTATTCAAGGCACTGCAGGGGTCTGACTCCTCGCTACAGCAACAGGATGGAGGATCACGATCCCTCCGAGAAGAGCCGAGCTCGCCAGACACGCAGCATGAGCCAGTCCCGCTAAAACATGACCGCAAGCCAACCGTCAATCGGCGCAAAGCACCACCTCCTGTCACGCCCAGCATTATCAAGGCGGCAGGCCTTCCAGTACATATGGAAACGCGCCAGCCGGTGCCTAGTGCCCCTGCTGCTCTCAGTCCACTATCAGGACTAAATCCGTCCATTTCTGCAAGCCAAGCGCATCCTCGTACGGAGAGACGGGCAAAAACAGACTCGGCACTGCCTGGAGCGCGTCAGCTTGAGCCACAATCGGATAGTATCAGTGGCCTGCCAGCGATCCCGAATACGCTTGAAAATATATTCTCAAACTCAAAGCAGACCAACGAGGATGAGGGGCTTGCACGTGTCTCTCAGGCTGGTCAAACACCAAGCAACGGTCCATCTGTGGACACCAGCGATGAGCCATCTGGCGCTCAGTCTTCGAAGAAGCAGAGTCCGCTAGACTACATGACGGATACGACCAAAGTCAAGCGGAACAACGGAATGGCAGATATTGCCAAGCAACTTCGTGAAGGAGGCTTCGACGAAGCGTAAGGAAGCCGGGCAAATACTTGCTGAACCGTGGCAAGCATGCATGTTTCCCACGGCAGGCAAGTAGTATTGCTATATCGAGTCATTCGACCGCCATGGGCCGGCTTTCAGGAGACTGGGCGATCTATGCAGACGCCTGAGCGGTTTGTCAGGACGGCACTTCTTCGCCACGAAGTAGTATTTATCAGCGTTGAGTAATTCATAAGGTGGCTTGCACTACTTGATACAGTACAACGTTCGATACCAGAGGATACCGTGACTTTGACATGCTCTCCAAGCCGCCGAGCGATTTTTCTAGCACACACAAGGTACGCCAGTAGGTGGCGGAATTGCCACCTCGCTCACGGGTGCCAGCGGCAAGTCTGCGGCTCTGCAAGCACACGAGTGCCAGTACTACGGTTGAGCAGCTGAAGAAGGGTCCAGTCTTCTTGCGTGAATAGCCTGTACCTTGCTGCATTTTGCCCACCTTCGTCCGGACCCGGCGAAAGATAGGCATCTGCTGCTTGAGCAAGCTCTTGCAGCTCTTGCTCACCCCGACTAGCGATAGTCACGACCGCTCAAGCCATGGGAGCACTTCTCTCTATCCCGTTGCTGGGTAGCGTGCCCTCGATTGCCACGGGCCTAGTCCTCTCGTGCGCCTCTGGACTCGTCGGCGCGTGCGCTGGTCGGTCTGCCACAGCCTTGTGTTCAAGCTGCAATTGCCAATCTTCCGTTGCGTAAGTCGTGGCACAATGTCCGAGGGCTCATTTGCCTGACAATCATGCCGCCTATCGTAGCACACGTGTTGGATTCTCCATCCTACTGCTGCTCAATAGCATGCTGTCCTGGATCATGCTCTCCGACTGGGCGATCAAGCGCTTGGAGGCATGGTCATACGACTACATCAAGATCACTTGCAGGAACGGTGATGCCTGCTATGGCGTGCTCGCCGTTCACCGCATCAACTTCGCTCTTGGCCTGTTCCATCTGATCCTGGCTGCGCTACTCGTCGGTGTCAAGGATACCAAGACAAAGCGGGCTGCCATCCAGAACGGGTAGGTCTGCAACATTGCAAGAGATGTACCAAGTGGCATTACTGACGATGGTGTTAGATGGTGGGGTCCAAAGGTTCTGGCATGGGTTGCACTCCTCGTACTCTCTTTCTTCATCCCAAATGGCTTCTTCGTCTTCTATTCGCGCTATGTCTCCATCATCGGAGCGGCAATCTTCATCTTCGTTGGCCTGGTTCTGCTGGTCGACTTTGCTCACTCGTGGTCCGAAAGATGTCTTGACAAGTGGGAGATGTCCGATGAACATTCCAACTTTTGGAGGAACATACTCGTCGGCTCGACGCTTTCTTGCTACGCTGCAATGATCGCTTTGACAGTCGTAGATTATGTCTTCTTTGGCTCAAACTCGGCATGCGGCCTCAACCAGTTCTTCATCACTTTTAATCTCATTCTTTGCGTTTTGGTCTCCTTTATATCGGTCCTACCGCAAGTGCAGGATGCCAACCCAAAGTCTGGTCTCGGTCAGTCTGGAATGGTCATCCTTTACTGTACCTATCTGGTTACTTCTGCCGTCGCGAACCGGGACAATAAACAATGCAACCCGCTGACTGCAAGAGCCGAGGGTGCACAGACGAGCATGATCGTCATCGGCGCATTGTTCACCTTCCTAGCGATTGCGTATTCCACGTCCCGAGCTGCTACTCAAAGCAAAGCGCTGCGTGGAAAGAAAAGGGGAGCCGACTTTGAAGGCGCGATCCGCCTACCGGACGAAGACAATCATGCTGGAGACGAAGAAATGGCAAATGTAGTGCGCCAGCAACCTACGAAGAAGGAGAGCTTGCGAGCTCAGGCACTCCGCGCAGCAGTGGATGCTGGCTCGCTGCCTGCCTCTGCTCTCGATGACATGCAAGACAGCGATGACGAAGAAGACGTGGGTGCTCCTGGTGCCGACGACCGCGATGACGAGCGGATCGGTACCAAGTACAATTACACGTATTTCCATATCATGTACGTGGCCAGTCCGCTACCTGAATTGCGCATCTTGACTCATGACTTTCTATCCGCGTCCGTAGCTTCTTCCTCTCGACCATGTACATCGCAATGCTCCTCACAAACTGGAACGTCGTCTCTATCGGCAAAGGTGATGAGGATCTGCCCAACAACGACTACACACCCGTGAAGATAGGTCGATCTACTGTTGCAATGTGGGTCAGGATCGTGTCGGGCTGGCTTTGCTTGGTCATATACGGGTGGAGTCTGGTAGCTCCCGTCGTCATGCCAGATCGCTTTGCATAGCTGCTTTGGGAGCCGCTTGTACTTCTAGCCTGCGTTTTGTACAAGAATCGTTTCTCCGTGCACTACCAAGAAATGTAGCCAACCTCAGATTTACTCGTGCCCATGCTCACATACCGGTATTTTGCTCTTTAGTATTGAACAATCTTTGGCTTTGCTTGCTTAACAATACTTCTGGCCATGTGACGTACAACATCAATAAATAGTTTGCTGTCACTATACTTTTTGGTGAGAAGACCATTGCGTGCAGGACCAGCTCTAGTCTATTCTCCGCTTCTTCGGATTCACCGTCAAACTGGCTGAAGGAACAGCCGATGCAGGCGAGGGCGCGCTTTTCGTCGCCCCATTGACAGGCTCTTCTTGCTTCCGCCGTTTTCGCTGAGCGTCGAGATGCCACACCCGCAATCAGCAATGTGAGCGGTGAGTATGTAGATAGTAGACGGACCTTCTTTCGAGCTTGGTCATCAGCTAAATGGAAAATATCAGTACTTCATGTCTCTTTAACGGTCATCGCGCGACACAACGGGGCATCTCACCATCCGCACGCCAGATGCTGGCGTCAAACTGTGATATAGCTGTCAGCGATATCTGCCTCAGCCATGTGGGTGCGTTTGCGACGTCTCACATCAGGCAACATCCCAACTTCGAGCGTGAATCCTTCCCGCAAGGCAGTATCGTCGAGCAACGCCATGTTTGCGCCGTCTGGCGGTTCTGGATTCAGCAGGAGGTCGTGCAGATGACGATCCTTCGCAAGCCTGTTTTGGCCTAGTATTGTAATGCATGTGTTTTTCAGCGTCCTGTGCCAAACCTGCCCTCTTCAAGGAAAGGCGTACCCGGAACATCTGCAATCATGTGCGAGTAATGCTTCTTCATCTTGGCCTTCTCCCTTATCCCCTCGGTCGGATCCTCGGGCTTTGCAGTAAGCTCCGTGGTGAGATTTTCATCAAAGTTTGCCCTGCCCTTGCCTTTGATGTCGGTTGCTGGTCGAGGTGGTGGTTGACTGGAACCTCGACTGCCAGGCAGGTTCAGATACTGCCTGACAGATCTGTCATATGTTCCACGCAGCCCGAGCGCAGATAGGACATCGCTTGTGCCAGTCAGATGCGAGGGAGATAATCCTAGAAGGCGTTTTCAGTGCTTTTGAACTGAGGAGCGTGTCTGTTCTTTCGGTGCCATGCTCTGGCTCACCTTCGATATCAAAGGAGTACAGCAGAGGAAAGGCGGAGCTTGACGCGGAGCGAGACGTTCCCTCGACCATTTCAGGTGCACTTCTCGAATCTGAGCCCTGGACAGCGCCGCTTGTACTGCTTTGTGGACCTGAAGTGCTCGCTTGTGCAGTTCGAGACTCCGGTTCGACGATGTCGACGTCCATCCCATGAGCCGAAGCACGGCGAGAGCACCGCTCTGCCTCGACAGGACGTGACTCTATCTCTTCCTGTACCTCTCGCGCTGCTGCTGCTCTACCGGCCTTCCATGCCTGGTTTGCTAGAAGCTGAGTTGCACATACAGCGACAGGCCGTGATCAAATGTCGGCATCACCAAGGTGATCGCAGTCCTGCGCGTTCTCACTGTCTTCTCATCTGGAAAAGTCAAGCACAGTGTCGTCTTAAGCTACTGAATCATCTTCTTCACACCTTTTGATACTCTGCTGCGAGCTCGCTCTGCCTTCCTACGCTTCTGGATCACATTAAAGTACACGGAACAGGCCAGGAACAGCACAACCCATGGCAGCTTGTATGCAACACGGCCCCAATTACATCGCACCTTTGACATGTAACGTCAGACTGACCAGCGCAACCCGCTCGCCTTATCGACAGATCTCCCTGATGCCCGGGGTGGCTATCTGCCCTACTGGCAACTGCTAACCGGCGCCACTGCCACCTGGATGGCCCTGCAGTGCCTCATGGGCACAAAGCAGATGAAGAGGCTGTTCACGACTGTAAATGGTACGCGTCAAGCTGTACTTTCAACTGTGTATACGTCTTACAGCTAATCCTGAATGCACACAGTCACCCCTGTTCATGGTAGAACATTCGCTGTCTGGAACTTGTTGGCCGCAACTGTCCGAATTGCACATGCCTACGATGTCTCAAACAAGACGTGCGCGCATATTACTACCCAATACATTCAATTCTGACTGGTCTCGTCGTATACAGGGTCTACTGGCTCACTTTTGGCACCTACGCCATCGCCTTCTTCCATTTCATCTCCGAATTCCTGGTGTTCCGGACCATTACGCTAAGCGGTCCTTCCATAGCACCGATGGTTGTGGCTTGTAAGTTATTGATGCTAAGTGACTGTCTATACACTCATGGGCCTCTTGCATTGCTGCAGCTTCGGCGCTCGTCTGGATGTGGAACCAGGCTAGCTTTTATCTCTAGCTCATCACCAGAGCATTCAGTCTTACGCAGTAGAACTAGCTATGTGAAGCACTTTGAAAAAACTTTGCACCTCGCAGCGACAGTCATTCTGATGGCCACATGCTCTCTGAGCCGAGACAATCTGAAATCAACACGCGCGACATGTGACTTGCGCACGCACGCAAATTGGACAGCCGATTGTTCGGGATACACTGCCCAAGCGGCCTCCTCAATAGAGATACACGGTGTTTTCTAATTCACATGGGTCGATTTGAATTTTTGAGCAATCCCAGCAAGCGAGCGATGGAAATCGCATCTGGAAGAGCCTTCTTCTTAATCTAGCACCGGCGCGTTCTGGCTGCCGAATAATTCTACAAAATCTTCATAGGTTGATTTTCGTCGCTGGGGTTTGCCCCGCTCTGTATGACCAGTTGTCGAGGAGTCCACCTCGGGATGGTTGCCACGATTTAGTGTCTTGTCTTCTGCAGGAGCCACTGTACTATCATCGCTCGCAGCCGTTACTGGGCCAACTTCGTTTGTACCGTCTACGGGAGTCGAGTCTTTGTTTGGTGGGGAGATGTTAGGTGGAGGAGACGCATCTGGCTCGCGTCGGGTGCTGCTGACAGGCGGCTTCATGGCTGCTTGAACGCTAGTGGAAGCGGGAAGGGGTGCAAGCTCGCCGTACGGATTCACGACAGACTTGCGCTCTGGAGGTCCTTGGGTACGCTCATAGTAGCGTTCGTGTACATTAGAGGGCCAGTGGAATGGTTGACCTTGCGAACCCGCCCGTCCGTGTTGTGTCTGCAAGTCCGCGGCAGAATGTGAAGCCTCTTGACCTTCGAATATAGTCTCATTACCGACCACAGGGTATGATGTGGATTTGCCGCTGCCATTTCGAGTAGTCAAGAGAGGCTTTGAAGGGTACGCATAGCGAGGACGCTCCTCTTCGCCCCGGAGCGGACTCGATTGCACAGGTAAAGCTGTTTGTGCCAGTGCCGGGGAAGTAACGTTTCGCAGTGAGACGGATTGCAATGACCGAGGCGATGCCGGATATGAAGATGTCGCGACCGGCACGACGGATGAAAGTGGAGGGAGCGAGACAGGCCTCTCTTTGTCACGTTGCATTGGCTCCAGAGATGCGGCAAGCGAGGGGAGCATCGGCACACGAGGAGCGAGCGAGGGAGAATTGCGATTTTCTTCAGCCTGTGCCGCTAGTCTCGCTGCGCGCCCTTCGGCATCAGCAAGCTCGTCTTGGTCTCCTGTTGGAGAAGCGTGCGCCATCGAGAGCGGCGAAGCGCAAAGGCTGGAGCGAGACATGGACAGAATCATGCCATCTGATAGCGTGTTGCTGCCACCTTCTTTAGGTGGACCGAGCCCGGCCGCGCTCGCATGGGGACGGTCCCTCTCTTGCATTGATGAAGTAGTGCGACTGTAGCTCGACAGAGACGTATGACTGTCCGACTGGCTTTGAGATGCCGAAGAAGTCCAAAAGTCGTGATAATCATCGTAGGAAGGTCGTTTAGAGCCAGAAGCATCGGAGACGGAAGCAGATGCAGAGGAGGAAGCCATCGAATTGGACCGAGGCTCCAAATTCCTTGCAGCTGCGACTGCCTCTCCAAGAGCAGTGGGGTGCCCAAAGGCTGTACTGTAGCCTGGACGGATCGTTCCTGCAGAGCTAGGACTGGGATTAGAACCGCCGCTGCCGTCTTCATTCGAACCTGCCGTTTCGAGAGCGGAAAGATGCGTTGTCTGCGGTAATGTTGTCAGATGTGCGGGTCGTCTGAATTCGCAGAAACTCACATCTACATCCGCTGCCTTGTCGTGTGAGACGTCATGCAACTCTTGCGAATAGCTTGCTGGACTAGCGCTATGGATTGCTGCCACGTCGGAGAGCTGTAGAAGGAAACCTGGTCAGAAAGGAGTGCCAGAACGAGAAGGGACAGTGAAGGTACTGCTTACCGGCTGCAACACGCTAGGCGACTGCATAGCAGAAGGACTGCGGACTGCAATATCAGGACCAAGAGCCGCTGCGGGGGGTGGTGGTGGCGGAAGATTTGGTGAGTGCTGGTCGACAGATTTCCGCTTGCCTAGGACAGAGTGATCATTAATGTCGCGCATCCCGCTGAAGCTGCTGTCTCTGTGTCTGTGCGCATGGTGCTGGTGTCCTGCTGGATGATCGGCATAACGAGCAGCAGGCTGACTGCTGCCAGCTGACAGAGGTGGTGGCGGCGGCGCAGCAGCACCATCGTACGGCGGGTACCGTGGACCATAGTGGTTGTGGTAGGCCGGATCATAGCCTGGTCGAGTGTGCATGTCATAGTAGTGATGACCGTGATGAGGGTGTGCATGATGAGGGTGAGGATGATGTCTCGGCGGTCCATAGCCATGGTAAAGACCGCCTTGAGGCGAGAATCCGCGTTCGTCAAATGCTGGTGGAGGTGGTGGGTGGGAATAGTGATAGTCGACTTCCATGTGTCGCTCTTGGTGGTGATGCGGAGCATAGCTATCGGCGTGTCGCGCAGCTGCAGACAGTGGCCGCGGAGGTGCGCCAGCTGGAGTGCCAGACGATGCCGTTGCTGCTCCAGAAGTGACAGCAGCAGCAGCCGCTGTGCTCGCAAGTTGGAGCCTTCCCGACTTCCAGTCGTCCAGCTCGCGCTGCAGAGTAGCGCGCTCAAGCTCTACTTCCCTCAGACGCAGCTTGAGCTTTTCAATCTCCGTTTCAAAGACTGTCGCTCGTACTTCTGCGTCTTGCAGCCTTGCAGCCTTCTTTTTTCGAATCGCACGCTGAGTCTCGCGATTCCTTCTGCGTCGATCTGCGAGCGCTGCTTCTTCCTTAGTCATGGCAGAGCTGTTGTTGTTGTTGGCTCTTTCGACCGCCGCGGCGCTTGTCTCTGCTGCATTGTCATTCTCGTCGTCGAAGAAGCCGTCGTCGTTGATGTTGTTCTCGGCAGCAGCGGCGGCAGCAGCAGCAGCAAGCACACCAGGGCTCATGCTGCTGTTGCTGCTGGTAGTGCTTGCCTTTGCCCGCTTGGCAGGCGCGCGTGCCTTTGATGCAGCAGTCGACGAGCTGGCAGGTGTCGGAACTACTGGGGGATGTCGTGTGTCTGTGCTGACCGAGTCCTCGTCGAAAGAGTTGATACCGGCGTGATCGTCGGCTCGGAGCATATGGGTCTCGCAGTTACGAGGATTTGAGGGAGCAGTCGAGTAGTGTCGACTGTGCCTTCAAGAGCTTGTGTATTGGCAAGTGAGCGACGTGCGCGTGCGACAGCGAGTCAGACTATGATATCGCTATGCCCCAAGACTCGTACTCGTGTGATGATCTTATGCTTTGCCGATGCCAGGCTGACAATTTGAGCCGGATCTCTTGGCGGATGAAGAGCAGTGGTGGGTGCCTCGACGCCTGCGACGTGGGTTGAATGGGATGAGACAGCGTCGCAGCAGCCAGGCCAGGCCAAACCAGCTGCAGCAGAGATATGTCGTGCTATTTATCTGTTCGCTGTTCTGTAGCTCAAGCTGCAATGTCGGTCTTATGCATGTGCCGCTCGATCGGAGTAAAGCTGGACAGTCGACGTGGTGTGATGAAGGTGAAGTTTAAGGCAGGGCCTGCAAGGCACGATAGTGGGTGACAGCGGCGTGTGTGTTGGCGTACAACTGCCCGGTGTGCTGCTGTTCTCCTTGTACCGTCCAGCCCTGCGCTGTTCTTGAATGCCGACGTCGACTGAGTCAGTGCAGACACAAGAGTGACAAGGCAAGCACGGCCGCTCCGTTGTCGGAAGCTCTGGCCGCTCAATCAAGAAGCTTGCACACATCCATCCCGCCGCGTCATCGCTACCAAGCTTTTTCACATGGCCTTCTTTATCATACAAAGGTCGGCGCGAATTCTCTCACCGCTCGGCAACTTGAATGCGTACAAATGTGTACATGGGACTTCCTCCGAGGTAGGCTCTTTCTAGAGGTGATGTGAGCAGCAGACTCAGGAAAATAAAGTAATACCACTTCACATGCCATAGTGCAGTACACACTGGTGTCTCAGCGGTCAATGTCTGCTTCGAGAATGTGGCTGCTGGGACACGAGGCACTCTCTAAGTCCGCCGCAAAGGCCGGAATGGCGAATTCGTCGAGCATGGCCTAGAGCCAGCAGTCAGCTTTGCGCGGTCTGGAGCAGAGGACTCTTTCCAGCCCATTTGAGCCGTCGGAGGGGATGATTAGTGCGCGGCGGTCGGTCCTCTTCTCATTTACTGATGCGCAGACATACATCTTTACGCGGTGCGCGACGTCGCTGCTGAAGTCAATGGACGATATACTTTGTACGTCGACTCCGGCCCTCCCCTTTTGGCAAGCCAATGATATCACAAGAGCGCTGCATTCAAGAAAAGAAATGAGAGTGGGTACTTGCTACAGAGATGATTTTCGAGACGTCGCCCGTTTTTTAAAGAAAGAAAAGCAGGAAAGGAAAACTGATATAAGCTGTCTGTACAGGAAAGGCGAATTATTTTGCAGGATTCGAGTAAAGAGAGTCCACTTGATTCGAGCTGAATTTTGCGGCGGGGCAATGGTAGGCATAGGAAGCAGCAAGCAGCTTTGAGCGTCCGAGGATCGTTACGTGGACAATGAAGGAAGAGGGCCAAGTAGAGGAGGATGGAGCAGCCAAACTGAATGGCTATTTTCGGAAAGAGGCGACGGACCAGGTCATCGGCAAAGCTCTAGTCCTCTTCCCCAACATCACCAAGATTATTGACGACAGAAAGCCTGTTTCGATTCCGTGGTCGATCCTGGAAGCCCTGCTGTTGTTGATGATGTGGCTGCTGCTGTTGCGGCTGGCCATATTGGTCATAGCCATAATGCTGGCCGTTGTTGCCGTACTCGTCGTATGGCGCTTGCGAATCATTGTCGTGCATCCCGCCGTACATGCCATTATGGTCGCCCGGGATCGCTTCGACTTGATAGTTGCGCGCCGCGGTAGAGGCAATGCTGCCTGTCCGTCCGAGGCCAGCTGCACCAGCCCCGGCAGCAGCTCCACCCATTGCTGCGCCCGCAGGGTAGTATTGACCGCCTTGGGGATCATAACCTCCATATGCGCCATTGTTGCCTCCGTACCCTTGAGGCTGCCCGCCGTGCGAGTACTGCGAGCCATGCGGAGATTGGTAATGACCGTCTTGGGAGCCATAGCCGCCATAATCTGATTGCTCGCCATGGTACCCGCCTCCAGACCCTTGGGAGCGGTGCGCTTGATGAGCAGCAACCGCACCCGCAGCGCCGAATCCTGCCATTCCTGCAGCAGCAGCACCAGCACCAGGATAGCCGCCTCCGCCTGCGCTGCCTGCAGCAGACGAAAGGAAGCTTGGATCCCGCTCGCTCATCAATTTGCTGCCGTGACCGGCAGCAGTCGTGCCTTCACCGTCAAACAGCTCCTCGTCGTCCATCTCGAAGCGGTTGTTGCCAGTCGGATGTGTCGGGTTGGGGTACAAGCCTGCAGTGGTACCTCCTGATCCTGTGCCATCTGCAAGGTCTGGCCATCTAAAATCATCGCCAACACGTTGTTTCCGTCGGCGCCACCACCAGAAGCCCAGTGCTGCGAGCAACAATGCAGCTCCTCCACCTCCAACGCCGGCACCAATCCCAATCTTGGCACTGTTGCTAAGACCACCAGAAGAGTTTGATGTGCCGGAGTTGCTGTCTGCGCCTGTTATCGTCGTAGCTTGTGATTGCGTGAGAGTGATTGACTGGATAGAGGTGAGAGTGACGCCAGACTGCGAGAGAGAAAATCGCGCATATGAGCTTGTGAAGAGGGAAGGGAGTGATCGTACGCATAGCTCACTGTCACGTATGTTACTGTCGATTCTTGTGTTGTGGGAGGTAAGGTTGTGACTGCCGACGCACAAGGAGATCAGCCATTTCATATTCAGACTTCAGGACAAAGACAATGGGCGGAACGCCGCAGTAGTGCGACACTCCTACAAAGCTTAAATGAGAACACACCTGTTGTAGACGAGTCCGGCAGAGCGGTTGAAGATTGTTCTGCTGCTGACGTCGTGCCCGGGTCGTCTGAAGAGGTGGGAGAGGCTGATGACGGGGTAGAGGACGAGGAAGAGGTCGAAGATGAGGACGCTATCGTGGAGCTAGAAGTCGAAGACGTACTGGGAGCGGTGCTTGATGTTGAGTCTGTGTCAGAAGGGGTTATCGTTCCGATGGCGGTAGCAGTGGCGGTCGAGGTTGATGGCGCGGTATCGGAAGGAGCAGAGGAAGAAGGAGAAGGCAAGGACCGTGAGTCGGAGGACGACGATGAAGCAGAAGGGAGAGGAGAGGAAGAGGATGTAGGATCAGTAAAAGAGCCCGTACCGGGTGTAGCGCTGCTAGAAGAGGGAGAAGACGGGGATGGAGAAGTGGTTGCTGTGCTGCTTGTTGAGAGGGGCGCTCGGGACGTTGTCGCCGTCGACGATGGGCTTGTCGAACTTGTCGTCGGGCTTGTCGTCGTCGTCGTCGAGCCTGCTAGTGATGGGACGCAGGAGAGTGGTGGTGTAAAATTGGCGATAGCGCGGGAAGGGCGATAGCAATAACAAGGCATAAGATGTGTCTGTTAAAGCGAGCGCGATGGGGATAGGAGGCCAGCGCTGTGGCCTTGAATCGAGACGTAAGGCAGCTCAAGAGATTTTTGACGCCGTTGTGAAGGCCATGCGAGATGCCTTGCAGTCGCTCCCTGTGCCGAGGAAGGCAATAGGCTTCGCGCAGCGTGCAGAACACGGGAAGAATGGAGGAGAGAGAGGGAAGAACAAAGGACAGAAAGGTCACTCACCATCACCACCACCGCCGCCACTTGTGGTCGGAGTCGTCGCTCCACCACCTCCAGAGGTCGTACCGCCTCCACCGCCAGCAGAGGTTGGGCTCGTCGGGGTTGAGCCACCTCCGTCGCCTCCGGTGCTGTTGCATCATAGCAGCGGGCATGATAGCAATGCAGATGGACACATGCGAGTGGCATTGAGGATGTCCGTTCATGTGCGTACAGGCCAGTCGTTGCGTCCCGTTCAGCGTTTTCAGAGAGAGAGGCGAGGCATGTCAGCAAAAGCATGAAGGCAGGGCCAGCACAGCTCTCATGAGCGAGGAGGACGCACCCGGTCGCAGCGCTGCTCATGGCGTCTATCTACAGCGAGTGTGTGCGCCTGTGCACTTGTCGATGTGCGTGTGTGTATGCGAGCAAAAGTCGGTTCTGCTTGCCGTCTAAATCCAGCACGGACGAGTTGAGGGAGAGTCAACAGTGCGCAGGAAGAGAACTGCAGAGGACAAGACAGGCCCACCAGCTGATGAAGGCAGAGCAAGGTGTAGAGCATGGCCGAAGGACAAGATGAGGTGGCTACATTTCTGCTTCTTGTCTCCCTGACAGCCCTGTCACAGCGTCCGTGCTCCCGATGACGGCAAGGACAAAACACAGGGCCAGCCTCATCTTCACGGGCTGGATGCCGCACCAGCAGCACGCCATACTCGAGGTGCACATCTATACGATACTCGAGCGATGCTCTCCAGGCCGCTGAGCAGCTGCCATACGATACCTTCTCTCCTGCAGCTTCAAACATTCAGCACCGCCCGCGGGCTGCAGTTTGCCACATTGCTAACGCGGGCTTTCACTTTCGCTATACTGACACCAGCCAGCTCACAGATACGGGACGACAAGATGCTCGGTCTTTCTAGACCAGAGCTCTCAATTCAACTCTGCTGCCACACCATAGCCTTTTTCGATCTGACAGCGACGCGTCCAGGCTATCGAGACTTCAAACCGACTCAGCAAGGCTGCGCCGTACGCAGCCCTCGCTACGTTAGATATCCAAAAGTCCTGCTGACGCTTCCATTGGTTGCACATGTAGTACTCAAATTCTGGAGGACCGCAAGCTCGACAAGACACCCAAAAAGCTCTGATGCAACTTTTCAGAGAATGAGTGACTGTTTCTCAGACCTTGCCGAACTTGCCACGCGCAAAACCTGGGGCAAAAAATCTGGGGTGCTTGGATGCTGCGAAGCTCATATGAGGAAACTATGTAGCATAAGGCTTTCAAAGGCAACTGATCTATCTATCGGCTCCGGCTCTCGGATTGTACCAGTGTCATGTTGCCCGTCGCCAGAAGCTGTGGCAGTCGCAACAACGCCGAGCACTCTCTGCACCCCGTCAAACTACTGTATGCTCTTCTCGCCAGGCCAGCCCGGACACCAGGCATTTCCTCACTTCTTATTACCAGCCATGTTCTTCAGCCATTTTGGCGCTTTCCCGCCTCCTAAAAGCTTGCCCTTTTTCTCGCCGTCTTCCTCGGGCTTGCCTGAGTCCTTCTTCGATTGAGCCTCAGCTGCCGCAAGTTCTTCGGGCGTGGGGTCAAAGCTTTTCGGCTTAGGGAGCTCTTCTGCTTGTGCTAGCAAGTCTGAACGTATAGGCGCGACTTTGTTTGCGTCTGTCAGGTAAAGGCAGATGAGAAATGTAAAGAGGGCTATCGGAAGGGCACCAAGCAATCTCACCATTCAGAGCCGTATTCTGCCACTTTACGAGCAAGACTGTCGAAGGAGCAAGCTGAAGGTCGTATAATGTCTTGCCAGCGACTTTTGTATCTGTAAGCTTGTATTCGATTCGAGGGGGGACATCTGAAGAAGGGGCTTTCATTAACAAGGAGAGCCGACTTTGCACGCGCATTGCGTCTGACAAGGGTCCACGCACATAATGTGAAAGACTCTTTCTTGACTTCTTCAGCGAGAATTGACTTCACCCAGGTATACACGGCCTCTATGGTACGCGTTGAAGGAAAGGTAGTCTCGATTTGGTGCCTGTCGTGGAAACGTATGCGAACGATAGTCTGCAAGTCAGAATCATAGTCAGAAGATTGATTCACTCGGCTCATAGTAGTGAAGGGCCGCAAAGAAGGACTGAATGTGTAAACGCACCTTTGGCCACCGAGCGCGACGTTGTGCGTCTCGCTCGCGTTCTTCCTTCTCTCGGGCAGCACGAGAGCTAAAGTTGGTGTCTACGCCCATCTGTCTGAGCCTGTTTGACTGTCCAGCGTACGCAGCTTTCAGCTGTCCAGCCGTAGGTGTGTAGTATGATTCTGGCAGTTCGGCTTCAGGAAACCAGAACGGAAACCCAGGGTCAGCAGCAGCAGCAGCAGCAGCAGCAGCAGCAGCAGCAGCAGCCATGAATTAGAAGAGAAGGCAGCACTCACGCGGTTTTGGCATTGTACCAGGCGCAACTGGCTTCCATACTCGTATCGCTGGCTCGGCCTTTGCACTAGCATTCGTCGCTGGCGTGTCTTGCGAGGCTGCGTCATCACCTGCGCTGCCGCTCGTCCCGCTGGTGCTCGCTTCTGGAATTGCGGCAGGCTCGTTCTGTATCTGAGACATGTTTAGATCCCCCAAGTGCTCTGCTTGTCCTCGTGAGGACTCGGTTTCGCTGGCCAGAGGCTCGCTTGGCTCGACCGACATGGTGTCCATTGCCACTGGCACCTCGCGCGTGTCGTCCTGGGTCGTAGACATGGTACGCACAGCCAGATGATGTGTAATCAGCGAGATCACACTGATCTGTAGGCGCTCGTCTGGGTCAAACCGTCGTCTCTGATGAATCGCCCGGAACAAAGGCCCTTGAACTCGCTCAATTCGCGGTCTCATGGATAATTGCCACCTGCACCTTCGGCGCTTGATTGGAATGTCGAAACTATAGTACAATGCGGACTTCTTTTACCTGCTCTGGATTAAGAACTTCCGCCAAACACTACGTGTGAAACCTCCGGTTTTGCTTGCTGAGATAGAATCTGCCCATAAAGTTGTCCCTCCCGCGCGACTGCTTTGCTTGCTGATTGTCACAGATACTGAATACTTAGAAACTACCGCCAGGCTCGCTTTCACGTCCAAATTGTCGCAACTCTCAGTCCCATCCAGGTCGAATTTCCGTGGCAGCGGTCTCGCTGTGCCATTCGTCCTCCGTGATCATCGTGCTCGCTCGCGCCGGATTCGCCCAGTCTGCCCATTCCTCTGCATCCTTGCTCCCTTCCTGGGGCATCCACACAGGCTCGTTTGCCAGGGGAAATATAGGATTCAGAAATGGAGCGTTTGCAATGCGAAGCTTCTTTCTCTGATTTTTCGAGAGTTTGGGAACCTCAACTCCAGTAGACGAGGTTTGCCCTGGACCGGCTGCATCAAGTTTGGCTTGTCTGCTGGATCCCTCTCCATCGTCGTCATCCGACCATTGAAAATCGTCGTCGCTCTGGTCTGCTGCAGCTGCTTGTTCGTCCGCCTCGTCCCAGACCTTTTCCGGTTCTACAAAGTCTTTGAGGACAATGCGTACGGCGTCTTCCACCTGGCCGCCATTGGCAAGGGCTCGAGGATCCATCTCAAGATCCCACGCCTGCTCACCATCTCGTATGAGCGCCAGCATAAGCTTGCTAATGTATCCCCCGCAAGCGCGTGCAATCTCATTCCGACCCCAAAGTTCACGCACTGTAGCTGAGCGGGATCTCATCTTTTCCCGCATGAGCTCATCCAGGAGAGCTCGAATCTTGGCTGAAGACTTTGCGTTTCCGGACTCGTTGAAGGCTTTGAAATAGTGTGACTTGAGCAGCCTGTGTCGTTGATCTGGGCTCCTGTTCGTGCTTGACTCGTCGTCATCATTCGAAGAACGCTGCTTGGCCGTCTTTCGAGAACCGCCTGAAGCCGCAGCTACAGCAGCCGCAGCCGCAGTGGCAGTGGCAGGCGGCATACGCTGGGCACCTCTTGGCGGAGGTCGAATGCCATAGAAAGCGAGTGGCATCTGGATAGGTGACCGCGGACTACGTTCCGATTCGTACGCGAACTTGCGCCTGAAGACTGCAGTCTGCGTGGCAAATATTTGCGATGGATCTGGCACAGAGTCGAGCATTTCCTGGATATGAGCCGGTGGGGTTTTGCCCTGACTAGAATCATCCTCTTCTGCATCCTCTTTGTTTCGAGCCGAGGAGGACGTATGCATGCCTCCCTTCCCAAAAAAGTTGCGCAGCGAGCCCACGCCTGAGATCTCTACTGTATAGTCGTACTTGAACGTGATCATCTTGCACCAGTCTTCAAATTCGTCTTCCGTCCACTCGAACTTGTGATCGGAGTCTCTAAAATACCTGTCCGTCCTGCCTGTTGGGTCCTTGAACGAATTCTTCGTCTCATCCTCGGCACGCTCGCCGGTTTCTCGCAAAGTCGCTGTGTCGACAGCCTCTGAAGTCTTTGCGTCGTTCTTTGCCTTGCCAAAGTATTTGTTGAAGTCGTAGTTCGGCGTCGTGATCACGATGATGCGAGGCCTGTAAGAGCCAAAGAGCAGCTCTGGAAACTTGTCGAGCTGCTTTTCGTATAGGTGCTCGATAACCTCTGTCATGACGATAGCTTCGAAGTTGTCGAGGGCATTGTTGAAGACATCGAGACTGCCTTGCCAGATCTCGACTCTGAGATCTTCCCATCTTTCGCGGGTAGAGAAAGAATAGTAGGTTGAGAAAGGAGACGGCTCTTCGGGCGGGGGTGCCGTTGCTTCGATAGCCTCGAGAAGATGGTCTTCCACGATATCGAGCCCGGCGATCCGTCGAAGGTGTAATTCCTTGTCCTGCGCACGCAGTGAAGGCAATGCCCGATATTTGAGAAGCAAGTCCTTGTTGATGTTCACCTTGGACGTGGATGCTACTGGCTCTGGCGTCGAGCGAGGCGGCGATACAGATGGCGCGGATCGGTCTGAGTGGCCTTTGCTATCTTCGCTTGCGTTGCCGTCTGCCTTCTCACTGCCACCACCGCTAGGTGAAGCATTTGATTTATGCGTCACTTCACCAGCATCTGACAACGGAGCGAGGGCTTTAGGTGAGGTCGATGCTCCAGCTGGCTGCAGAGGTTGGTCGAATACACCCTTGGCAGGTGAGGTAGGACTGGCCGGTGCTTCGTCTTCTTGAGCATCCGTCTCGGTAAGAGTTTTATCGACACTAGATACAGGCTCGTCGTCTTGCTCGTCTTCGTTGAAGATCTCTTCATCCAGTATTGGCTCCGGGAAGGCATCTATGTGAGATGCGCCATTCGTCATCGGTCGTAGAACAGCACCTTGACCGCAGCCGACTTCGCAGACCTGGGAGATCACGAAAGGAGCATTGAGTGTTGATGAGCGTAATTCGTCGTTTCGTTCATTGGAGAAGCCAAAATGTATCCGCAAATTGCAGGATTACGGTAAGCGAGGTGGACTGCCGGCGCGTGGAATCGGATCGCCCAAAGGCACCAACTTACAGATCTAATATCCTCCTTCTTAAGGATCTCGAGGCAGAACACCATGCGCTGTACGTTCAATGCTGGGAAGAAGTACGTTGCCCAACGGTTCTTGCGGTTGCTGCTGCTGCTGCTGGTATTGCCTATAGAGCTGACAGCTTCCAGAGAAGCCGGAACCTCGCTGGATACTACATCCTCTAAAGGCTGCAAGCTCGTGTTGGGGCCAGGGGGCGAGTCTACTAGATCTTCGCTGACATCGCCAATCCTGTCCTTTGCCGCAGCCACGTCGCCCATCATCTTGCAAGTTGTTCGTCTTTTGGCGTCCCTCCGCCTTCCAGCGAGGTGGCAGCCAGTGCGTCGTCGAATGCAGCCGTTACCGGCGCGTCCAGGGTGCTCGTTATTGAGCTAGGGCTTTGCTATTGTCGATGTCGCCCTCCATTAGGCCTGCGCTGTTCTTGCTGGTGTCCGGTCAGTGTGAGTCCAAGCTGCATATCACTTGCCGTCGAACGGGTCGCCTTCGTTCCAGATCATCCACCACACACTTGGGCTCTGCACCACAGCGATCCGGACTCGTCACCCACACCAATACCGCACATCAGCGAGTGCACCGCTCGCGTAGCAGTGCCCTCATGGCCGGTTCCGCCCTGCTGCACGCCCTCGTCGCGCTCTGCCTGCTCGCCAGCGAGGCGCGTGGCCTGTATTTCTACCTCCAGGTGCGTGGCACGCGATTAGGCGGCCAGAGGCGCGATGCTGCTTTGGCCGCTGGCCTGCTTACTCGTCAGCATCCTCGGCTGATGCTTGCTGTATCTCATCCTCCTCCATCGTCGTTGCTCGCAGGCCGGCGAGACTCGGTGTTTCCTCGAGGAACTGCCCCAGGACACAATCGTCGTGGGACACTACAAGGCCGAAGAATGGGCAGTCGACGACAACAAATGGATAATCAATGACAGACTGGGCATTCAGATCACTGTAGATGTGCGTGTGCGCTGCTTAAGCTCGGCCTTGCTGCTCTATAGCTCACGCTTGAACGCGCCATGATCGTGCCTGCAGGAGACGGAATCTGAAGAACGTATAGTCAACACGCGAGGGGCACCCGAGGGCAAATTCGTCTTTACAAGTCACATAGCAGGAGATCATTCCATCTGCTTGAAGTCCAACTATACCGGAGGCTGGGTGAGCAAAGCCATAGCAGGGTGCGCTCGTGTCGCTCGCTTTGCAGGGCTGACCAGGTTCCTTCAAATAACCGCTCTACAGTTCTCTACACCGCGTGTGCGTATGCACTTGGATATCGCGTATGTTACCGTGCATATTGCTTCATGGCCTTCACTGACAGCTTTTGAACCCCTTTGGAACAATCAATTTTAAACGCAAACCAAATTCTGGCTGTCACGTAGTGTCGGCGAGGCAAAAGTCGATGAAGAATCAGAGAAAGGGCATGTCAGCGACTTGGCCGACAAAGTCCGCGAGCTCAACAAGAAGTTGGAGGATATCAGAAAAGAGCAACAATTCCAGCGAGAACGAGAACATGATTTTCGCACGCTGAGCGACAAGGCGAATCGAGGAGCGCTATTGTGGAGCTTGTTACAAATGGCGGTGCTGCTTGGGACGTGCTATTGGCAAATGAAGACGCTGAGAGTGAGTGTTGACTCTGTCAATTTTCAGCAGAAGATCCGAGCTGACGCTGTCCGGTGCCCTTTGCAGACGTGGTTCTACAAGCAAAAGCTCATTTGAAGGCGTGCTCGCCAGCTTTCGGTACATAGCCCTCGCGGCAATCGTCTCTTTGTCTCGTCACGATTTTTACGGCGGTGTTGCTTTGGATATGATGTGGAATGTTAGGATGCATCCAGTGACATGGTCACGCAGTTATGATTGCAGTGCCTTTGACTGATGCATCGATCGCGAAGACCTGTCCTTGCCGTAAATCGTGTCTGGAATAGTGAAGAAGTGACATCCAAAACGCGCACTCATCGCACTCAAGTGGACATCTTTAAAGCTTTTCCATCTGGGAATGCCTTTGGGCAAAATTACCACCGATGACTCCTATATTTACACGGACGGTATCAGGCCTGGACATCATTCCTCTGGAAAGTGGAAGACGATCTTCTTTCCCTTGACATTCTCTATTGCGCGCCGTGCCGTCTCTCCAATATCTTCGTCCGAGCCGGTGAGCTCGATGATCTCGACTTGTGGTTCCCGTAGCTTGCCCTCCGCCATCAATTTGACAAGCGTCTCTGTCATCTTGGTCCTCTCTTTGACATCGCAGATCTTGTACCAGTCCGACATCCAAAAGCCGAGACTTTTCAAACCCTTGAATATGAAGAGAGAGCTGGGGAGACTGAGCGGCTGCATGCTCATCGCCCCATAGGTCACGAGACTGGCATTTTTGGCGAGAAGCTTGGCCATGTTGGCTGTAACTTTGCCGCCTACGCAATTCAACCCGAGTTTCAATCTTGCGCCACCTATCCAGTCAGCCAGCTGATTGCGGAAACCCTTGTCCGCAAGTTCGGAATATGTCACCACGTGGTCTGCCCCCAGATTTTGGAGTTCTTGTCGGAGAGTCTCAATGTTGTCTCTGCGTTGCACTGATTAGCAAAGCCGCACGATGGTGCTCGCTCACAGAAGACCTATACCTCACCTATCGCGAACAAAGTTAACGGTCTTGTAGCCCCACTCCCTTGCTAGCTGTATGACGGCCAGCCCCACTTGGGAGTTTCCTCCATTCTGTAGGATCCAGTCGCCTTTATCCAAGTGCTCGAAGTCGACAAGCATGCGGTATGCTGTAGGAGGATTGATTCCCAAGGTTGCAGCGTGCATTTCGCTGAGCTTAGATGAAGGAGACTTTGGCACTGGGAACAGCTTGTCTTCAGGTAGGTTTGAGCGTGATGACCATGTACCTGACGTATGGCATGTTCAGCTGTTATCTTGTCAGTGACATGGGCAATGTGAATCCTTTAACCTTGCTGGCTCTGCCCCATGATTACTGAGTTCGACGAACGCTTCTCAGCATTGAACGCGTCGAGTCAAACCTTTTCCGGCTCACCCCAGTCGCCAATGGAGAATTTGGAAGCAACCCCTTCGGGAAGAGACTCCACAGTGCCGAAGCCTTCGCTACCGCCAATATAATACGCCTGGCCTTCCGCAGACTTGGGTATATTCTTCGAAGGACCGGCCCGTTCGGGATAGGAGCCTGAACAGCAGGCTTGCAATCATCAGAGCTGGGTGACAGATCAGGATCAAACGATGACTTGCCTTGTATAACATTGATGTCTGCAGGGTCTATGTGCAATAGTGTCACACGTATTACAGACCTGGTCGTGGTCCGAAAGAGACGTACTTTGTGGACTGTAGCGGAACCTCACACGGACCTCCTCTGGCTCAAGAGAGGGCAGGTGGTAAGTAATTCCTTCGAGAACCTTTGTAAAAGTCAGCAGCAATGTGACTATTAGCATCTTGTGTCCTTGAAGACCTCGACAGCTGTAGATTCACTTTGGAAGGCTCGCCCCGCTCGGTATAGACGAGCGCCCTGGCTTTTGACGAATTTGAAGTACATCGCAGTTGCCGATGTAGAATTCTTGCAGAGCTTGTCGCGATGCTGCGCGTCGGGCGGCACTGCATGCTACGTCAGTCTGTCGGTTGGTGGGCAAGGTGGCGAAGATATTGCCGACCGATAGAGTCGCGATCTACCCTGAAAGAGCTGCGGCAGCATCCCTGGGTCACAGGCAAATGCCAGTCAGGTTCAAGGTCTGGCTATCATAGTGCTGCTGGTGGTCAGTGTGCCCATATCTGTCGAAGTCGCGCGACAACCGACTCGGTGCAACACAGAAAAAAGACATAGGCAGAGAGCATTCATTCCCTGGTTCGTTCCTTGCGGAACAACTTTTATCTAGAGAGAAGCTACCGACAAGGAATGGCAGCTAGGTGTTGACAAGCGGGGCGGAGGAAGAAGACTCGCGACCCGTTTACTTGCCGGTGAAGTTGGAAACGTGCCTGCGTGAAAGGAAAAGCAAGCAAGATCAGCCACTTGTGCAGATCTTGAAAATGTAAAGAGAGAGAGGACATACTCTTGCACAACCTTCTTGATGGAGCTCTCAATTTCTGGAGTCATCTTTCCGCCCTGGATCTGCTTGAGCAGGTCTGTCTGCTGTCCTCGGAGGTGCGAGACAAAGTCCTTTTCCCATGCCGTGATCTTCTCGACGGCGACCTTGTCAAGGAGACCGTTGACACCGGCGTAGATGATGGGGACCTGGACCTCGAAGGGCAGAGGAGAGTACTGAGCCTGCTTGAGGAGCTCGGTGAGACGGGCACCTCGGTTGAGCAGGTAGCGGGTGGAGGCATCGAGATCGGAACCGAATTGGGCAAAGGCGGCGACATCACGGTACTGTGCGAGGTAGAGCTTGAGCGAACCAGCGACGGACTTCATGATCTGTAGGTCAAGACGAGAAGTTAGCGCATGCAATCGAATGCTCTAACCTGCTAATACGCACCTTGTACTGGGCAGCGGAACCGACACGGGAGACGGAGAGACCGACGTTGATGGCAGGTCGGACACCCTTGAAGAAGAGTTCGGCCTCCAAGAAGATCTGGCCATCGGTGATGGAAATGACATTGGTAGGAATGTAGGCAGATACATCACCACCCTGGGTCTCAATGATGGGCAGGGCAGTGAGCGAACCGCCTCCGTGCGATTCGTTCATCTTGGCAGCTCGCTCGAGAAGACGCGAGTGGAGGTAGAAGACGTCACCGGCTGCGACATACATTCTGGTGTCAAATACTGTCACAACGAGATAGAAGTAGTACGCCTGCACTCACGGTAAGCCTCACGACCAGGAGGTCGGCGAAGGAGCAGAGACATCTGTCGGTAGGCGACGGCCTGCTTGGAAAGATCATCGAAGATGATCAGGGCGTGCTTGCCGTTGTCACGGAACCACTCTCCAATGGCAGTGCCGGAGAAGGGAGCCAAGAACTGCAGGGGAGCGGCCTCGGAGGCGGTGGCAGCGACGACGATGGAGTACTTGAGCGCATCGTTCTCCTCGAGGGTCTGGACGAGCTGGGCGACGGTAGATCGCTTTTGTCCAATGGCAACGTAGACACAGTAGAGCTTCTTGGTCTCGTCGTCACCATCGTTCCAGAGCTTCTGGTTGAGCATGGTGTCGAGGGCGACGGCGGTCTTTCCGGTTTGACGGTCACCAATGATAAGTTCTCGCTGGCCTCGTCCGATGGGCACCATGGCGTCGACAGACTTGAGACCTGTCATCATAGGCTGCGAGAGATACCACCATCAGCAGGTGTTGCGCAAAAGAGAGGCAGACGCAGAAGCAAGCTTACCTGGTTGACGGATCGTCGGGGCAAGACACCGGGGGCCTTGGTGGATGTACGGCGGCGCTCCTTGGCGTTGATGGGTCCCTTGCCGTCGACTAATCCAAGCAATTCAGAAGTCAGCGCATGCAGGTACTCGTCAGGCTTGATTGCAACGCACTGGGGTTGCCGAGGGCGTCAACAACTCGTCCGAGAAGTTCAGGGCCGACGGGGACATCGATAATCTGTCCAGTTCGCTTGACAGTGTCGCCTTCCTTAATGGTTCGGTCGGAAGCGAAGATGGTGACACCGACGTTGTCGGTTTCCAAGTTGAGGCACATGCCTCGTACGCCAGATTGGAACTCAACCATCTCCTCGGCTGCAGGGCGGGCAAAGCAAATTGTCAGCAAGGCCGCAAAACAGCGGGCCATGACGATATGTAAGCACCTTGGACATTGCGGAGACCGTAGACACTGTCGTGGTAGAGGGGGTAGGGTGCGAAGAAGCACAGATGGGACCGCAGCGTCAGCTTGACCAACCCAATCGAGAAACCGCTGGCCGGATCCTGCAGACAGCGAAAAACGACAGAGTCGCACAATATGCACAGCAACTCACCGAGCAATTCCGTCACCGATCGTGAGCACGCGTCCCGTTTCTTCTAAGCTAGACTCTCCGCCCGAGTTTGAGATGCGCTGCTCGAGAATGCTGGACACCTCGCTGGCGGCTGTGGGTGCGTAGAAAAGTTAGCGGTGAGACCGTCGATGGCTGGAGAGACAGCACGAGCGACGCACCAGGCTTGGCGGTAGCATATGTCCTGCGTGCAGCAACGCTCGCAGCTGTATTTGTCGTTGTTGTCGTTGATACGGTGGATGGAGCATGGACGGGAATTTCCGCAGGTCAGCGAAGCTCTTTGGGCTGCCAGAACCGAGCCGGTCTCATGCAGAGACCAGCGAGGGGCTGCAGAGGAAGCAGAGGAAGCTTACGTGCGACCCACTGGCTGCTGAAGCGGGCAGCAGCAGCCTGGCGCCTGAGCTGTTGCGTGTGTGGAAAGAAGGCAATCGCCGGGCTCAGCCAATAAGATCCCAGCGCTGGCTAGAGGTGCAGTGCGGGCAGAGACTCACGACGCTGGCCGCTGTGCGCGTGAGGGCGCGTGCGGGCATCATGGTTGCTGGGGTGTGCTGGGGGTCGACGCGCTGCTGCTTGCGGCCCTGTTGCTCGAGGGCGTGCGGTGCGATGCGATGGGGGCAGAGCAGAGCGCAGGAACGGTGCTCGAGGAAGAAAGGCGGACGGGCGGCCAACTTTGGGAGGCGCGCGCGAAAAGCTCGTGGAGAAGTTCAGCAGACGGGGCTTGGAGCAGCACCACGCAGACAGATACGGTTTACAGTAACTTGGTCTGCCCTTGCTGGACTCTCAATTACATTGCTCCATGCCCTCGTGCGTTCCAGGCTCAAGACTGCCGTGGGGCGGGCTATTCCTGCAAGGCAGCCAAGACGCGGATTGCAAACCGGCAAACGGACTGAAGAAAAGCAACGGACACGGGCATACCACACACTTGATGTCACCAAAATCCCAGACTGTAGAACCGCACTTCCTTTCTGCTGCATCAGGCGCCCCATTGGGGCGCCCTCGACGGACGCTTCATGCATGCGCCAGTCACGGTTGATCTTGTGTTGCGGACGGACAGGCATTCCAACATTGCATTGGTACTACATAAGCAGAGCGGCCTCAGCCCAATGCCCTTCATTCTCCCACTGGCATCCTTCCAAGAACGCGATTCAGATTAAAAGCTGCAACAAAAAAAGCAAATCAGCTCTCATCCGCTTGGGTGTACATCAAAAACTCGCACCTGCTGAGATCATAGCAATATGCGTAAAAGCTTGGCTGTATACCAACAAGCTGTCAGCTTGTTACGTCGCTGGAACACCGCTCGCACACTCACGGCATGTTGCCCAAAGCCGAGCCGTCCTTGGCGATCTCTTCTGAGAATAGCCCGACATGATTGCTGTACCCGACGAGATCCTCAAAGATCACTCGAGCCTTTGCAAGCATCTCGCTGTCATGTTGGCCGGCGCGGGTCAAAGCCTCGACAGCCCAGCACGCACACAAGACTGGATTCGGTGGCCAGCTTAGCCAGAGGTGAACTAATTTGCAATTGGAAGTACTTACGGAACGCGCCCTCTTCGCCTCCGACACCATCTTGCACCTTGTTCACGTCGTATCGGTAGACCAGATGATTGACCGTGAGGCCGCCCCTTTCAGGCGTCTTGAGGATGTGCTCCAGTGTTGACAGGAAGCGAGGGTCGACAGGCGAGATGAAGAAGACAAGGGCTGTGCGCGATCCGAAGGCTCTTCGTCAACCCCCTCGTCCCTTCTCATAGCCGCAATATAACTGCTCACGCATGACCAGAATGGAGGCATCCAAGACATCCTTGCGCTCGTAGCTTTGGCAGAAGAAGCCCTCTTTCTCGTTGTAGCCCTACAGACAAGGCATCAAGACTCGAAGCTTCCCAAATTTGTTCAAAAGCGCCTCTACTCACCTTCTCCATGATCTCCTCATATAGCGTATCTCGAGCTCGCATCCACTTGTCTCGATTCGGGCAAGGGAGGGATCGCTTGTCCGCCAAGCGGAGTCCTCGATCCAGCGCTACCCACATCATGACTTTGCTGTAGACAAAGTGCTGTTTCTGATTTCTGACTTCCCAAATGCTCATGTCCGGCTGATCGTAGTTTTGGTAGACGTAATCAACAACTCGTCTCACGCTCTTCCATAGATCCCAAGAACAGGGCTTTGCCAATTTGGAAGAGAGATAGACACTGCATAGAAGAATGCTTAACATTCAGCAGTTTGAGCAGAGCTGAGGTACTTACGCGTCGAGAAGCTCCCCGTAGACATCCAATTGAAGGTGGTCGGCAGCACCATTGCCTATTCTAACTGGACGTTGGCCTTTATAGCCCTCGAGATGAGGCAGCTCGAGCTATATCAAAGAGTCATTAGCGGAGAATGCCTGATGTGAAGTTCATCACACACCTCAGTGAGATCCGTCTCGCCGCGAATGCCAAAGACGATCTGCAGCGGCTTGCTTTCATCACTTGTATCGATCCGGCTCTGGATGAATTCCGTGTATGCGATCGCTTCAGCGGTGAAACCCAGGCGGATCAGCGCATACACAGTGAATGAGGCATCTCTGATCCAAGAAAAGCGATAGTCCCAACTGAGAGCAGACGCCCAGTCAGTACAATAAGGAGCGGCAAACGATCAATAGAGGCTTGTCGCTTACTTTCGACCCTCCCCATTCAGGCCTTCAGGCAAGCTAAATGTCGGTGCAGCCACGATAGCACCCGTGAGCTCGAACGTAAGAAGTTTGAGCGTGATCGCCGAGCGATGGACTGCATGTCCCAAATTCTCAATGAGATTTCGAACCAGAACTCAATGGTAGTCCCCACCGAATTCTCTCCATCTGCCTTGATACTTCGATTGGAGGCTGCCAGCGATTATCAGCATTGCCTTGACGTCAATGAGTGCTACCATCGCTCACATCCAAGAATACCAATACGCCATGGTCTGTGGGTAAAACCAAGTCAGACGGGCTTCTTCACCATCTATTGCCGGAAGACGTACAGCATCTTGCATAGCCTGCAGAGTATCGCTGTCGAAGATTGGATCGATTTCGGCGAGGTTGAACATCTTGGACACAACGCGGGCACCGTTACGGTCTTGCACAGGAGCCTTGTTGACGAACGATCGCGGTACTTCGGGCACACCTGCGACCATTCCAGAGGTCTTTGGATCTTCCCGTAGTACAAAATCGGCCGTCTGTCCTTCAGTCAGGGTGAAGGTGGACACAATGCCAGGCCCTCTATGCCTTGGCCAAGTGCTGGTATCCCTTGCAAACTTGATTGTTGGCAGGGAATCCGGACCGTCGCATGTCGCGAGATCCGGATTGCAGCCAGTCATGTATCGAAGTTCCATCGTCAAGTCCTTACTTTTGAAGACTGCTTTCTTGCGCGGAGCTTTTGTCTTTGGTTCTTTTGAAGCGTTCTCATCATCCTCGATATGGGTAGTGTGATCTTGACGAGCGTAGTCAAAGGCAGGAAAGCATTCCATGCGGAAGTCGAGCTGCCCTCTAATAACTTCGACGCGCCGCACAAGCCAAGGCAGCAGAGGCTTGTCACCCTTGCTGCTGGCCGTGGGACGGGGCATAAAGTCTGTGATGGTGCAAACGCCTTCGTCCGCAAGAAACTTTGTACTGATGATGGCAGAATTGGGCAAGTATTGCTGTTTTGAGTGGGTAGCGTCTGCAAGTGGCTGGATCGAAAAGTGACCTCCAATGTCTTTATCCAAGATTCGAGCGAAGAGTGAAGGCGAGTCGAAATATGGATAACAGACTGGAAGATGAGTGAGTACCGGGTAAGGGGTGAATGATGATATAAGCTGAGATTCGGGAAGGTCAGGGCTGGTGGCAGCGGCTAGCACTTACAGCTATCTATAGATCCGTCTCTGCTGACCATCGCTGCAGTACGGAGATTGCCAATGATTGCTATATTCGACAAGCTTGAGCCGTGGTTCCAGTTGCGATGCATGA
This sequence comes from Cystobasidiaceae sp. HBUAS51001, assembly GCA_003351005.1. Lineage (NCBI taxonomy): Eukaryota > Fungi > Basidiomycota > Cystobasidiomycetes > Cystobasidiales > Cystobasidiaceae > Cystobasidiaceae sp. HBUAS51001. The sequence goes on along the minus strand of QOZY01000133.1, from coordinate 92,944 downwards.
AGCCAGCAAACGCTGATTTTGAGCTCACCATAGTCACTGCAGCAGGGATTAAATATGAACAGTAGCCAATGGACACCTATGTAAAGTACTCACCTGTATTTGAGCCAGAATGTGACCAAGTACCAAGGCAGAAAGGTAAGGTGGCGGATCCACTAATCAGCACCGAGACGTAGCAGCCTTGAACGATAAGCTCGCCTAATCTCAAGGTAGCCGCCTTGACGAGAAGTCTTGAGCAAGCTTCCACTTCGAGTGAGATTGGGAAAGTTGAGTTTTGCGTTGGGTGTGTCAAAACCAGACGGCGAGGTGCTACGTGCCCCGCCCAGCAGCTGCGAGCTGACTACCTTGTCCAGTGTGCTCATCGCAAGTGCGCCCTTCGGGGATTAGTTGGCAGCCGAAATAGGGCAGCGCTGTGAAAGTCAGCCTGGTCCGCGTGCTCTGGACGTACTGGAGCAAGAGAGCTGCGTTACTTGCTTGTACATGACGCGCAGGAGCAGCCTGATCGGTGGCGGTAGCAGCACCAGAGAACGAACTGATTGATTCATTGCGTGCTCTCTGACCAGCCCGCACAACAAGTCAGCAGAGTGAAGTACAGTTGTACCTGGAGAACGTCTCTCAGGGCGGATGTTCCGCCATGGACATCGCCGGGGCAAATTAAGGTGAGCTTGCTTGCCTCCTACAAAACCGCACAACTCATGGCCCACAACGCTCGGCCCCTGCTCACTACCATATCGTAGCCTCCCGTCCATACGCATCTCAACAGCTCCAGATCCACTGACCAGCAGTTCTGGCCCGTCGACCGGTGAGCTCGCTGGCCCGGGTTTCAGCGTCTCTCAACCTGATATCGATGGCATGCAGGCCAAGCTCTATCGGCCAGTACGCCTGCACAGCATATTGGGCATGTCAATCGCTACCCAAGTCGAGGCGAAAGCACAACGTCCTCTACTGCAGCATTGAGCGAGACTGCCTCTGGTCGCGACTCTCGTCGAGGCAGCGACCTTTCGCCGTATCCTAGCCATGCCACAACGGGGCATTTGGGTCCAGCGTTCCAACAGGAGCCCTTGACTGGATCTGAAAACCGTCGCGAAGGGCGGCAGGATCTGTTTCGCTCCTTGCGCCCTCAGGATGTGACTGAAAAGCCGGTTGCAGCTGCCTTGGACCCATTCATGCCTGAAGACTTGGTCGAAAAGATTCAGGAATCCATGCGTAACTGCACAGAGTATGAGCGTCAGTGCGCGCAGCTTGAGGTTTGTCATTCGCTCCTGCGAAGCCGTGTCTTAATCAGCATTAACGGACTCTGTGTGCGGTAGCACTCCATCGAGCACAAGATTCTGTTGTGGTCACAGATACTCGAGCAGTACGAGGGCCAAGACCATACCGCATTGGAACTCAGAGAGATCATATCTTCCTCTCAAGCAGCTTTGAAAGCTGCCGAACCTACTATGCAGAATGCAGAATCAGTAGCCGGTTCTGCCGACAATGCATTGAATCGACATGAGCAGACTTTGGCAAAGGCAAAGGAGATTATCGAGCAGGGCAAAAGCACGATGTCAGCTTTGGAAGAGCTCATGCAGCGGGAAGAGGTTGTACAGAGGAACATTGGGCGGTGGCAGAATGCCATGTTGGGGACGGGCACTGCAATTGTTGTCTTGATAGCTATCCTCTTGGCGTGGCTGTTATCATAGTTCCATGCAGCAAAGGTGTCGTTGTACTTGTGAGCTGGGAGTGCATTGCATACGCGAAAGGATTCATTACAACGTGAACCAAAGCTACATCTGGGCGCTGGGATTCACTGCACTTTGCTTCTAGGCTTCGCAAGCCATCCCTCCCTGATAGCCAAAAACGCCGATATTCCCGAAGCACTGCCAAAGGTCGGGACCAAGCCAATGCATATGATGGCTCCCAAAATCTCCCCTTTGCTTGCAACGCCCGATAGTCTCCAGACCTCGCAGATGGACCAGAATTGCCAGATACCGTTTGTGCAGATTACGTCCCATGATATGCTGCTCTGGGCGGGGTACGAGTAGATCGTGTCCCAGAAAGTGTTTCCAAATGCTTCTAGGGACCAGCCTGCTCTGGCCAACACTGGTAGAGCGTACGCAATGTGCAATGCGGCGCTGGCAATGGAGATGGCCCAGTAGAGCCGAGCGTACGCTTTGCAAGCTTCTTTTGTTCCGATGGGTGTTGTAGCGGCGGAAAGTGGCGCTTGAAACAGAGGGACCGCCAAAAGGACGTGCATGACCAGGAGATTTGGCAGGAAGGTTGAGCCAGTGACGGTGAAAGGAACAGCGACAATGGTCACGAAAGCCAGAGCTATGCAGGCGGGAAGGATCCGTGACAGATGAGCTGCTGACCTAGCTGCTTGACCCTGCATTGCTGCCAAGAAGAGCGAGGATGCGAATGAGATTGCGACGATTTGACCAAGTATCATATAACGCAAAGCTTTGCCACGAAGAGATGCGTTCCGTGAGCCTGCAAAATTTGTCAGCGAGCTTCTTGCACAGCAGATTGACGACATGCACGTACTCTCAGCATACAAGAAGACTGTGAAGACACCGACAGTGAACAAGCATAGCTGGCTTGAGATCCACCATCTCTCTGGAGTGGAACACACATATCGCCATGCTTCGTCAAAGAGGCTCGTTTCCTGCAGCCAGCGAGTTGTGGTGTAGTTCTGAAAGAGTCCGGCAGCTTTTCGGTGGTCTCGAAATGATTGTAGCATGTAACGGATCATGTAGGTCCAGGTCACGCCCAGCGAGCCAGCGGCGGCGCACAAGAGGGCGAACCCTTTCAGGCCCTTGGGCTTCGGAAGTAGGTGCAGCGACAGTCCTGCCACCGCCAGCAAATAGAGTACCAGCGGACTGTGCTGAACGACATCATTGGTGCTGAGCGTCATTGCGGGGTGCTGGAGATTCGTGCTTTCGTAGCGATGCGAAGTGATGGAAGACGAGAGAAGACGGCTTGCAGTCTAGACAAGCTCCGGTCGTAGCTGATCCAGGGGATGAGATAGCCTCTGCTAGCTCGCAGAGCTACTACCTGGCCAAGAAGGTCCACGCTTGCGAGGCTTTCGGCACGTACACCTACTGCAAGACCACGCGCTTGATGTCGCTCGACCAGATGAGAGGCGGACGTCAATGAATGCGATGCCAGAGAAGGAGGGTGTGATGGCCCATGGGAAGATGCGACGGCTATACGATAATTAATCGGTGCGTCAGCTTGCCAACCGAAACGTCGGGAAGAAGTGGCGGCTACAGGTTGGCCTCATGCACAAACGAGTGATCGGCTCATCAAACATGGAAGACGCGACAGCAACGACAGCAGCAGCAATAACAGCTGCAGAAGCTGTAGAGCCTGTCTCAATAGACGTCGACGACCTCCCCTCGGATTCCGAACCGCCTGTTGCGGAACCAGCCACAAAGTCGGGCAAGGGCGCGTCTGCTTCGAAGGACGGCAAAGAGAGCAGCAGCGCAGAAGGTCTGGATGCGTACGTGTTACCAAAGTCAAAGAGTGAGCACACTAGTCGGTCATTCCGCGCGTTGATAGCCTCTCTAAATGCCTTGTTCTAGTAACGAAGATCGCCAAGTCGGCTGTAAGCGCGTGTCCTGAACGCGCACCGCCTATGATAGCAGCTGGTATTGATGACATCGTCTTCTCCCGGCCCTCTTCTCCCATGCTGCGCTATAACAGGTACCTGCTAACACAAAGCTTCGTAAGCCTTAGACGTCGTTTTGGCTCCCTGGAAGGAACAATGAGACTGAATGCGACCTCACTCAGAAAAGGAAGTTCCCATCGCGCTCACACGAAGCTCCGTGGTCTTCATCAGCTATTTGACTTCTCTGTACGTGCAATTATTTCTTTCACGTAACCTCAGCTGACCTGACAGTCTCCATGTTCATAGTGCGCAAGAGCAGGCTGCAAGCAACAATGTCAAGACTATCAAGCCGGAGCACGTGCTCGATGCTCTTGATGAACTTGACTGGGGCGAAGCAGATACTGCACGGTTACGCAAGGACCTCAAAAAGCAGCTCAAGGGTGAGCTTATGTCACTCCGCCTTGTCCGGCAGTCACACCTAGCTAAGGCCCAAACCTGTCTCGTGCAGCTTTCAGAGAAAACGCACAGGCGAAAAAGGAAGGTCGACCTTTACCGGTAGCTTCAACTAGCACCGCTTCAGGCACTGGCAGGGGTCGCGGTCGGCCAAAGAAGCAGAATGCTACAGAAGACGAAGTCACCGCAAGCGATATTGAGGAACTCAGCGCGCCACCGCAAAACACGCGTAAATCAATGCTGGTCAACCGAGAGAGCGACCCTGAAGATGATGGGAGCGAACAAGACGACTCAGCAGACGAGCAGGAGGCAGAAGATGACGATGCCAACATGACAAAACAATCCGGCGGAGCGACAATCTTGCGAGACGATCGCAATCCGGATACAGATGGCGGCGAATCGCCTATAGAGGAGGATGAAGATGAAGAGGAGCAAGACGAGGAAGACGAAGATGAGGAAGACGATGATATCGAGGATGCAGACGAAGAAGATGCCAATCCGCAAGACTATGAGGACGAGATGGGACGAGGCTTAGACGACGGCGCTGCAGCACCGCGCGACAATGATCAAGAGGATGATGAATAAAATTGCCAAAATGTGGTATATATCGGGTACAATGTTGAGAAGATGACTATGCTTTTGAAATTAGAACTATCACTCATCCTCTGTTCCGGGTGACGCAGCACGACTTTCGTGCTTGAAGAGGTCGGCAAGCTCCTGCAAAACGAGGCACCAAGTCCGTTTTAGAGAAGTGCGTTCACATAATCATTTGGAAGACGTACATCTTCATCGCCTTGGTCAGCAGTGACCGTTTCGATAACTTCGAAAGCTTTCGCCGCCTTTTTGCCGTCGCCGGCCTTCCATCCTTTGCCTCGTTGCATTGCTTCATCGCTTCGATCCAAGAGGAGGTCAAGCTGCTTATCGGAAATCACCTCGTCGCCTTCTTGAATGACGCGGATGTCTTTGCTGGCATCTCCTTCTCCTCGGTCACGGCTCGCTTGGTCTTGCATCTCTGCTGCGAACATCTGAGCAGCCAAGCCCGCTGCTTTGTCACTGCTGCCTTTCGAGGTGTTGCCACTGAAAATGTCTTGCAGATCCTCGAGCGAAGCGGTATACTTGCCACTGCCGATGACCAAAGCTTCGAGCTTTCGCTTGTTGCCCGCTCTCTCGAGCATCTATCAGGACCTGATCAGTCCTGAATCATACAGTTGACAACACGGACATGGCTACCTTGGCTTCGATAGTATTCGCGGTGACCAGACGAAAGATCAAGACAGGCTTAGTCTGACCTAAGCGGTGGACTCGATCCATCTGAAACATGAAATCAGATGCGGCATCATGCTCTTCAGTGACGTTACTGACGTACGGCTTGCAGATCCATTTGTGGATTCCAATCGCTATCGAAAAGTACGACAGTGTCCGCACCGGTAAGATTGATACCGACGCCGCCCGAGCGTGTCGATAGCAGGAACAGACGCGGCGCTGTCACATAACGATTTCTTAGCTACTATCGAGGTCAACTTTGAAAGGCTCTGCGTACCGTTCTTGCTCTTCTTATCGTTAAAACTCTTCAGCTCTGTAGGACTACAGTCAGCAAGAAAAAATCGATTGATAGGTTGATACCAACGCACGTCTACGGCGATCTTCCTGCGGAGTACGGCCGTCGATTCGACAGATGTTCCAGCCCTTCCATTCCACAGCCCAGTCTTCGATGATATCGAGTTGTGTTGTGAACTGACTGTAGACCAGCACTTTGTGATCATCTGCGAAGAGTCGCGCCAATAGTCGATCCAAAAGCATCATTTTGCCGCTGGAAGACACAACGCGATCGTCGAGAACGTATTCGCCGGTCTTTGGGTCGTTTGGCCAGTCGAAGAGCCACGGCTGATGGTACGCATTAGCCTGAATCTCAGTCTGCATGTAGCAATCAACTTACATGATTGACAACCTTTCTCAGCTGCATAACCATGTTAGAGAGTTTCAGACCTTTGATCTTATCTCGGGCATTCTTGTCGAAGTCTTGCTTGCTATCTTCGTCATCTGATTGAGCTGTGCGAACCATGTTGAGCCGCGATTTACCCCACCGGCGCTGCTCAAAGTCTTCTGCGCGTTCCCGAGCAGTGCCATCGTCTAGAGCGTCTAGCCAGTCCTCGTCTGACTCTTCCTTGTAGGCAGCGCCGCGCTGTCGCTTGCTGAGGGAAGCTGACTCGGAAGATTCCGACTTCCGTTTCGTACCCTTTTTAGGCGTGCCTTTACTGCCAGCTTTGCCTTTCTTCGGAGAGACGTCCTCGTCGTCCGAAGAAAACGCTGTTTTTCCACTGTCGGGGACCAGGTCTCGCCGAGATAAGAGGAAATCTCGGATTTGTCGCTTGATGACAGCATCGTACAGCTTCTTCTGCTGCTGCGTCAGAGGCGCACTTAGCAGGTACTCCTTCTTCGGAGGCAGTGACTTGGCTACATCGCGTTTGACGCGTCGAAGCAAGAAGGGCTTGAGAATGGAATGCAGCTTTGTGATTATCTGGTAGGAGGCCGAATCATCTGCGGAAAGGTCGATATCGAACCATGACTTGAAAGAATCGAGATCATCGAAGATCTACATGGAGGTGTCAGCCAAATATAACGCACAGAGCAAGGAGCCTGATTGGTTCTCACATCCGGCATCAAGAAATTGAGCAAGCTCCACAGCTCTTCGAGATTGTTTTGCAGTGGCGTGCCGGTTAAGAGGATTCGATTCGCGCTGTTGTAGCTCATGAGCTCCTTGATGAGCTTGCAATTGAGGTTCTTGATGCGATGAGATTCGTCCACGACCAGGTATTTCCACTTGTACTGGCCGAGAAACTTGCGATCGTTCATAACAAGCTCGCTGGTGAAGAGATAGCGAGGCTGCATTAGACCACAGATTTCACACACCTTGAGATAGATCACTCACTAGCTTGTTACCACGATAGGAAAAGTCTCGGTAGTATTCTGATGAGCTCTCGAGGCACTGCCACGACCTTTCTTGCCTTTTCCAGCTGTCTTGACATCGCTCGGCTTTTCGTTTGTGGGAGGTTGAAGCCTTGTTTCCCGCAAATCTGCTCGCTCCTGCGGTGTACCGTGATAGAGCACTACAGGTATATCGGGCGTAAAGCGTTCGAACTCGTTTACCCACTACAAGAATGGGTGAGCGATAGCCTTGCATGCAAGTGACGCTTCGTTTTACTCACATTTGCTAATGTGCTCAGGGGACAGCAAACCAGAAAAGGACCCCATACACCTGAACGAATACAGATTGAGCACACCTGTAGGTCACTTAAAGTCCCTTCACTCACCCTGCTCGCGCAGATGTGCTAGGAAAGCGATAGTCTGTAGTGTCTTCCCGAGACCCATTTCATCGGCCAAGATGCCATTGAGACCGTTTTCATAAAGCGAAATGAGCCAGTTCATACCAGCAACTTGGTAGGACTTCATCGTAGCACCAGTCACAAGCTTCGGCTGCTGCGACCGGTCAACATCTTCAGAGGCCTCAGGCAAAGGCGCCGTTTTTGCCACTGCTTCCTCGTTGTCTGAATCATCTTTGCCATTTTGACCGTCGCCCGCAGCATCGTCGCTGCTGTCTGAACCGCTTGCCGCATCCTGAGCCGCTGTGCCCCTCCCATTTGTCCCATCCGGCTTCGTTTTTCCATTCTGCTGCTGGCTTTGACGCCTGCTCGATCTCGATGTAGTCACTTTGGTGTCGGCATCTGCTTGGAAATCGCGGGCTTTTAAGCCGTTTTCGTCGCCTGATTCAGACTGTGAGGATAGTATGGATGCCTAACAGAGCCATAAGCGGACGCAATTCGCTATATCAGCCTGCTGACGCGTGCTTGTTTCGTTCACATATGGCCGCACCTCTCGCGATCGCTTCGAGGTGACTACAACCTCGTCGTCAGACGAGTCCTCTGCCTGCTTCTTGCGGCCGTTTCGTGCGGGCGCAGATGGCCTGTTGCTACCTTGTGCTGCCCCTCGTCTCGGCTCTCGTGTCTTTGTGGGCTGCGTTGCGGTCTTTGCGCGCTCCTCCTTCAGCTCTTTTCGACGCGTTGCTCGGGTATCCTTTTTCTGACGGTCCTCTGTGTCTTTCGCGAGCTTTTGAGCGATGATGGACGAGTAGATGGTACTTTGGGCCAGCAAGAACTTGAGCTGCGTACATGGATAGTGTCAGCCTGGCTGCTTACCCAGACTGGGACGCGTCTAGGAGTAAATAGCTACTGAGTGGCCACACACCTTCTCTGGAAGCTGGTCTTCGGCTCCTCCCTCGTCGGCATCGCTGCCATTAGCACTGCCGTCTGCAGGCGTGTGCTGTCGAGTGATGGCGCTCGATGACGCTGCCGACTTGGGCGACGACATTGTCCGCACTCCGTGCAACGTTGTTCTCCGGACAACCCTCGATTGCCTTGCAAATACGCAAGAGTTGGACAGGATCATCAACACGCAGCGACAGCTAGCCAGCAGCACGCAAAAGTACAGCCATATGCATACACGTCAAAACATAAGCTATACCGCGTCCTGCTCCTACTGCTCTAGCAACTTTGGTCATCGCCCGTGGAGCCCTTGAGACCTGAGACCAAGGCCTTTGTCATGCAGCCACCTAGAGCAAATGTGGCCTTGAGGCCAAGCTACATTCTCGCTGGAGCTGTCGCTGTACCGTGAGTTCTCCAATTCAGAGTCACTCTTGCGATTTGGCTAATACTCTCGTGTCTAGGCTGGCCTACTACGCATTTGCGGAATCCTATCGTTATGCAGTGCTACGACGGCGTCAAGCGGCGTACAATGCTATGACACTGACCGGAGCGGCCTCTGAAGCTGTCAGTCAAGCCATCAAAGCGAGATTCGCTAGCCTCCAATGCATACTCACTGGCAGGTATCAGAATGTCAGGTTTGGTGGCGCATGCCGTTTGCCTTGAACGTGACGTGCACTCGCAACAATCAGACTGACGGGACATCATATGCTTGTAGGTCACCTTTGAATGGCGCGAGCCTGGATTCTGGGAATTCATCGTGCATCAACTACTTAAGCCGTTATCCGGGCGTGCATGGTGGACGGGCGATATACCGAAAGATCCGGCAGCGGTAGCAGCAGCCCTGCCTCAAGAACCACTGAATGTGGACATGCTGCGCAAAAACAGCCGAAAGAGAAGGTCACCCGGCATACGCTCTCCTATGGAGGGCAGCTTGGCATCCAGTCAAAGCAGCGACGATGAGTGGGAGAAGTTGGATGCTTCGCGAACAGGGCTTGCTGCTCCTTCCGTGAACAGCGCAAGCGAGCCTGATATGACCGTCACCTGGTTTGGCCAATCAACATCTCTAGTACAGATGGACGGCATCACATTCTTGACAGACCCAGTCTTCAGTGATCGTCCTTTGGACAGCTTCCTCGCTCCAAGACGGCTGCGGCCCCCTCCCTGCAGTCTGGAAGAATTGCTCGCGTTGGATCTGGTCGATATTACCCTAATCTCTCACGACCATTATGATCATCTGGACGTCAATGTGGTGAAGCAAGTCGGTGATAGGGTCACCTGGGTCATTCCGAAGGGCCTGCGGCGGTTCTTCCTGAAACATGGGTTGTCGGAAGCCAAGCTCATTGAGCTGGACTGGTGGCAGGAAGAGACCTTGTCGATATCTCAAGGCTCCTTCACAGTGTCCTGTACGCCGACTCAGCACTGGTCCGGTCGGACACCTCTCGACACGAACAAGTCCCTGTGGTGTGGATTTGTGGTCAAGAATGTCGAGTCCGGGAAGAGCTTTTTCCACGCTGGGGATACCGGCTACTCCTCGCGTGAGTTGAATCTTCCGCTACTCTGCCCATCAACCCCTGTTCAATTGCTAGAGTCAAAGACGGCTGAATCTCTTCTCCTGCAGAGCTCTACAAGGCCATCGGGCGAATGCACGGCCCAATAGACCTGGGACTCATTCCAATAGGCAGCTTCGAGCCTCGATGGATGCTTTCACAGATTCACACCGACCCTGTGGGATCAGTCGCGATTCACAAAGACCTGAGAATCAAGAAGAGCATAGGCGTCCACTGGGGTACCTGGATCATGTCAGACGAGCGACACTGCGACCCCCCGATAGAGCTGGCAAAAGCCAGATTCGACAGAGATGTGACAGAGGATGAGTTCATGGTGCTGCCAGTCGGGAGAACGGTCATTTTGTAGGTGTAGGAGGCTGTGGAGGGCGTGATCGAGCGGCAGCCATGCCGCAGACTCACAGCAGCGTATGAGGTCAATGTAAAGCAGCACAGTCAAAGTGATTCGAGCTTATATCCGTGTTGATGTCCTGTATTGCACTGCTGCTGCCTCGTATCCCTTGCCGAGTCTGCATTGGCCGTCTTCACAAAGCCGCCCAGCTCGTGCGCTCAGCTTGCCCGCATTTCTCGCTGCCGCCCTCTTTTCCTCTCCTCACCGACCCGCAACCAGTGCATTCACGCTTTTGGACTAGCAAGAGCATAGCAGCGTAGTCATGTCGCTCGCCGCACGCACGCTGGCCCGCTCAGGCGCCAGCGCTCCTCGAGCAGCTGTCCGCCCAGCTGCGGCAGTCCGATTGGCCGCTATGCCAGGTCAGCAGCGCCAGGCCTCGTCGACGCCCACCAAAGACCCCCAGTCGCGCGCGTCAGCCATCATCAACGCCCTACCAGGCAACGGCCCCATCGCAAAGACCTCGTACATCACCCTTGGAACCGGTCTCGCCGCCGCTGCCATCTCGAACGAGCTCTTCGTAGTCAACGAAGAAGTCGTGGTCCTGGGCTCGTTTGCCATTCTCATTGGTTTCCTCGCTTCGGCAGTCAGGACACCATACGCAGAATGGGCAGAGGGACAAATCGAGGTGCGTTGGCTCCCCTTTGGCTCGCTGCTCCGTAATGTCTGCGTCCGTGCTGACCCTATTCGACCCGCCCTGGCTTTCAATATTACAGCGCATCAAAGGCATCCTCAACCAGTCTCGCAAAGCGCACACCGATGCTGTACAAAGCCGCATTGACAGCGTTGGCGAGATGAAGGACGTCGTGAACATGACCAAGGCCATGTTCGAGATGTCAAAGGTGGGTTTATTGCCGCGAATTGCAGCCTCGATCGCCTTATCTCGACACGAACCGCAAGCTAAAACATGTGTATTCGACTGCAGGAAACCGCTCAGCTTGAGCACGACACCTTCGTCGCACGACAAAAAGCCAGCCTCGCAGCCGAGGTCAAGGCGACACTCGACAGCTGGGTCCGATTCGAGGCTCAACAGCGGGAGAGCGAGCAGGCAGACTTGGTCAAGTCTATTCAGGAGAAGGTCCTTTCTTCCCTGCAAGACCAGAAGATGCAGAAGGACATTCTCGCTCAGGCAGTCAGCGACATTGAGGGTACGTTCAACAGGCTGGGCGTTGCTGCTCAAGTCAACAGCTGGTTGGCGTAGCTGACATTTTCACCCTTCCGTCTATCCGCGCTTCCAGGACTCGTCAAGAGCGGAAAGATCTAAGTGTTTCTAAGATCATACTCCGCACTTGGCTGTTCACCTGTACATGTCATACGGAGATCAGCCCAAGTTGGGAGAAAAAGCAGGCATGGATAGGTAGACAGATTGCGAGCTAGTCTGCCCGTAGAGCGTAGCGCCTGCCTTAGATTTGGCTCTGAGGAGACTGTAAAGAACGATGCTACGTTATTGTCTACAGGTGTCAAGGGCTGGCCATGACCGCTACGCTGACCCTCCTCGGTCTGCATGAGCCAAGCTTTTCGTTTCTCCGACCAGCCTGGTCGCAGAGATGGCTGCGCAGACTAACGGATCCGCCTTGCATCCAGAAAGTCCAGTGCTTGTGTCTGCCTATGCGGTTCTGCCCCACTCGCAAAATGTGACGCTCAACCCAGCTGGCCTGGATGCCTTCGCGAAAGCCCTAGTCGACGATAAAGAAGCCCAGGCGCATCTGCAAGCCCGCTCGACCTGGCACACTGAACCTCTGCACCCTGTTCCCGCGCAACACACCCCGCAATTCATCGCAGACTGGATCTTCCTAGTCTCTTTGCTCAATTTCAGTTTTTGGTCGCAAGAGCCGGATGATCGTAGATATGCAGCCAGGTGGAAAGTTGGAACGGACGGCAAAGAGGATGTGCCGGGTACAGACCCTGAAGAAAAGGATTGGACGGGCTATTGGAGCCTGCCTGCCGCTATAAATCGAGGTAAGTGTTCAGGCTCAGATGCAGCGCTGTGGCGATTTGCTCCGCCGAGGCTACACAAGCTGAGCGCTTACATATGCAACTCTTCACACCATCGGTCTCACGCATACATACGATCTGGTAGCTCTCTCCGAAAATATTCCTATCACATCGCCCAAGTACTGGTGCAGAGCATCCGACCAAGAGCTGCGACATGTATTTCGCACAGCATCCCAGGACCGCGAAGATATGCCGCTGTTGGACACCCGACTGGAACTCATGCGGGAGGCAGGTGCAACGCTCGTCCAAGTAAGCGTGTATCCACTCAGAACAGAAGAGCTGCTCGTTGACGAAGGTATACGGCGTGCAGAAATATCAAGGCTCCTTTTTCCATTTGCTCGAGACTTTTGACCTCCAGGACGTCAATGCTCTCAAGCTAGTACAAAAGGTCGTTGATGTCTTCCCCATGTTCCGAGATGAAGCAGAACACCCGCAAGCTGGTCATGGTAGGTATCCGCGTGTTGGAAAGGTGGCTTTTTGCCCACAAAGCTGATGCAGTTGAATGTGGATAAAGTATACCTCTGGAAGAGACCTCAAATCTTGGTAGCAGAGCTCTGGGCAGCATACGAGTCCACGCGAGATCAGGACGAAGCAGCATTTCCTCGCATCACTGGCATTTCTGGATTGACCATGTTTGCAGACTAGTGAGTTTATAAGAAGACGCAGCACAATTCACACTGAAAACTATCCAAACTCTGCAGCCGCGTTCCCCAGATCCTGAACTACCTGCATCTTCTTACCTATTCAGGTCGTCTGCAAGCGAGACTGAAAGACAAAGAAGACTTCCCATCTGGCAGTGAAGACGAGATTTGCCTCCGCGCAATGTCCATTGTCTGTGTGGAAGAGTTACGGAAGAGGGTTGCCTCACTGCTCGATGGGCAAGGCAAGGCTGCGGAGAGCAGGCAAATCAACGCAGTCATTCTAGACTTTTGGCTCTGGAACCGTGCGAAACAGCTCGAAAGCAAGGGAGAACCTATGGTGGAATGCCACCGCACACGGAGTATCTGGTATTAGGCACCTGGGCCCCACAACAACAATGTCATAAAGAATCCAATGGTCACAGCCAGAATCACGCATCGACAGGATCTGCCGCGTCGCCGCGATTAGGATTTGGCTCAGCCTCTGCGGGAAGAGCAGGTGCTACGTGTGTCCTGCGTTCTAGATGATGTCTCAACACCCTCAATCCAGGCTGAAGACTGGTGGCTCGCAATCCACGCGCGGTCGCGTCCTCCAGCAATTCACGCGCAGCTTCCGGATGCTTTTGACTGAGGACCCGCAAGCAAGTGATCAAGTCGACGGCGGACGGCACATGCCTCCGTTGCATCATCTCTTGGAGGATACGCCATGCAGCATCTGGCTCGCCTTCGATAAGCAGAGCACTCGCTAGAGCAGAGTAATCGGCATGGGAAACGTTCGTTGAGCCCTCTCGTCGGCGAGTAAAGTGGTCGACGATCGTAGATGGCGATGGACAATCTACGCCAAGGGGTCGAGCTTGCTTTGCTCTGTAGACTACTTTCTGGAGATGGAGACTATCGAGAGCGAAACCGCCTATGACCGTGTTGCTTGTAGTCAAGACTTGGTACATGTCGAACATGGCCTTGAGGTGTGCTTTCGTAACATCGACCGAGAACTTCTTGCGGGAATGGAGGATGGACGAACTTGCTATGACAAGGTTGTTGGCAGTATCGTTGCTGATCAAAGGTTCCGATGCCGCAGCCAAGCGCTCCAGCATGTGCGTCTCCAGCGCCAGAACAAGTGAGTCGAACGGCTCTACAGCCGACGACTCATCTGACATGTGTGAGAGGTTGTATATACTGCTTCGATCCTGGTTGGCTATATATGATAAGAGGGATGCCAGGTCTTGTGTTTGAATGTAACTGACAGATTCGGCCAGGGGCAGCCCGAATTGCTTAAGTCGTTGCAACAGATCCAGGCACCGCACATGCGAGTCTGTCGAAGCAAGCGGAGTTGCATCTTGGCCAGTCTTGAGTGCAAGCACAAAGAGCGCACGCAGTTGTTCAGCGAAAGGGAGTTCTGCCTCGCTGTTTACAACTTCCGAAAACAGACTGCCTTTGTAGAGGCTCTCCAATATACGACGAGTGAGTCGGAAGCTCTGCAAGAAAGCGCCAGTGTCTCCTCGAGCAGATTCGATGCAAGCTTCCAGTACGGATCGCAAGAGATCAATCGTACTGACGGGGCAGACAATCTTGCTTGATGCGGGAAGTTCCGTCAAGAGAGCGAGGGGAGCATGCATATGTGAGAAATTCCGTTGGTCGATGTAGATCTGTATAGAGATTCGCACGAGAGTCTGCCTAAGTAGATGTTCGAAATCGTGCTGCTCCAGCTGCAGAGCTTGATTGAGGACTTCTGAGAGCTTGTAATCCTTTGCCAGGGCGGGCGGCAAGATACCTGACCGGAGAAGGTCCTGCAGAAGCAGGACAATTTCATTTGTAGTGCTCGAGTGTTCCTGAGCCATCTCATGTGAGGGATCCACACTTGCGAGGGCCTCACTACGCTCTAGCGCCCTGACGAGGACGGCAATCGCAAGGTCTGGGTGCTCTTGAAGTCCAGCGAGGAACAAAAGATGCCGCAATGGCTTGGCGGCAAAGGCGTTGTCCTCGGGGGCTTGTGGTGGTCTTCCAAGTATCGTCTGCAAGACGGCCGCAGCGCCTGCAGAAGGCAGATGACATTGCTCCCCTGCTACATGCCAGTATTGCATCCACGTTGAGCGTGTCGCGTTTGCGTCCGCTTGCAAGCTGCCGTTCATGCTTCGAGTATGGTAGAGGAGATTGATCCTTTGCGGATCGGCAGAGGATGGCGACAGAATTCCTTGCAGCAAGGCAGATCTAACGTCTTGACAGACGTCTCCATCGTGCTTCAAAGTCTTGAGAATGGCTTTCGCATACTTCCTAGGCTGCCTTTGTGTAGCAATGGAAGAAATGAGCTGTCGAGCGTGCTGCACATCGTACAACGGATCGATGAAAGACGTGGATGCGACAGGTGTAGAGGTAGTTGCAGGCGCATGGGCACTGAAGAAGCTGAAAGTCGGACGCGGGATGCTACCCTCTTCGACGTAGTCTGCTGTAGGTGGCGACTGATATCGAGCAGCTTTGCCAAAGCCGACGCGGCGGCTCGCATTCGTTCTCTTCACTAGTGTAGTATGCGACGCAATTGGAACACGCGTAGAGCCGGGCTGCTCAATGGCTATCGGGCTTGCGGCATCATTGGTATATGCAGGTCGTTCTGATGATCGTGGCGACTCGGAGACGGTAGGACTTGCATCGACGGCAGACGCATGCTGGCTGCTACGTAGCGCTTGATCTGCACGCAGCCAGAATCCAGAGCGACTAGCTCGAGTGATCTGTGGCCCCGTGTTCCAGCCTACTCGCGCGAAAGGCAGCGATATGCTCATTCATTCGGTGGATGTTCCTTGCTGGCCAAGAGCTGGTGGATTCGAGGGATTCCCACTGGTGCGAGGGTAGATGCACTGTCATAATATACATGTATTGGATTCGCGTGTTAGATAGACTGATATGCAATGGCCGATGCCGAAGCAAGCAATTGCCAGACTCACGGTTGGCTCCAAGATCTCGTGCTTCCAAATAGACAGCGTCCACCCGGATCTCGCCAGATAGGAAGCAGACCGCGCAGAAGCCAAGCTAGTGATGTAGAGCGGAGCAAGAAGGAGAAGAATCGCGCGTCAGACAGGTCGCTGTGGGAGCAAAGGATCGGCTATTCAGGTGTTGCACTCTTCAAGACCTGGCGATCGCAAATTTTGGCCCCCATGAGCAGGCTGAGTCGCGTAGCTCTCGTCTCTCCAGCTTGGTGCTGCACGAATTCTTATCATGGGCAAGTCTGGTGAGTTACAATCAGACATACTGTCACTCAGTGTATTTGCTGACCGATAAACATCCCTGACGATGTGATCTAATTCACTTGCACCTCGCCTGTCAACGAAACGCACGCATCACAGCCAAGTTCTACAAGCGGCCTACAAAGAAGGAGAAGCTCGGCCTCGTTACAAAGCAAGAGCGACTGTCGATGCAAAAGAATGTCCAGCGACATGCAGCCATTTCAACGCAGTTCAACGGGTCTGCATCTGGAGGGAACAGCAAAGACGCGGTGGCGACATCCACTCTTGAACCAGTAGTCAGCCATGCAGAAACATTAGCCGCAGCACCTGCAGCTGCACGCTCAGCAGTGGAACAAAGAGCTCAGAAGCTCCTCCTGGAGGCGGAGAAGCGGGCGTTGGCGAAAGAACAGGAGCTTGAGCGCCATCCAGATGCAATGGATGAGGATGCCAGTGGCCCCGCTGCTGCGACAACGAAGAAGAAGGCAGGCGCCAGTGGCATGAAGGCAAAGGCGAATAAACGCAAGGGAGCTTCAGATGCAGCAACCAAGAAGACTGACTACGTTGATTTGTTGTGAGCGCTTGCTACCAATTTCTCTCGTTGAAGCTCTTCAGGCCCCGCTAAATGCTCTCTGCTTCCAGCGACGGGCGGCGGCGAACCTAAGAGATGGCATTGACGAGTCCGCTTCGACATGCGTCTTCATCAACATGCGAGGATATTGACGCATTGCTAGCACTTGTGTGTGCAAATGGCGTTCCTTATGCATTATCGTGGTGGCAATTTCGAGGTCGCTTTCTCTATACCTTGTCGTTGTACTAGAATCGTTAAAAGCGCAGGAGGAGCAATTTACAAATGTATGCGAATCCTTGAAGCGCTGAGTGGGCTTTTAAGCAGGCTCGCAACGTCACAGTCTGCCTTTCTGTGCTGCATGACTGGACGTTTCGCCACACGCTGACCAAATTCCCAGCTGTTGCGCGAACAGCGCTTGGTCTCTTTCCTTCTACACAAGACCCATCACCTACCTTCAAACAGCATGGCCTCAAGCGTACCACGAACAATATCACGGCGTGCGCTCCAAGAGCTGCACGGATCCTATGTTCGCGCCGCAGGCAGCTTCGGGACCTACAATTTCCGAGAGTACTTTTTGCGAATCGCAGACCGCAAGTTTGGGGAAGAGCTGTCGTCTGCACTTGGCGAGTCCTCCGGGACGCTCAAGAACAAGCTTCAATTCCCATCTGCTTCGTCTCTCAACGCTTCGCTCGCATCTGGCTCGTCCTCTCCATCGTCGCCATCGACGAGCTCGTCATCATCGCCGCCGCCGAGCGAGGACGACGCCGATTTACTCGCAAGCTTGCCGCAGGAACAGCGTGCGCGGTTGCAGGAATGGTGGGATAGATCCAACAAGGACCTAGACTCGTGGAAACGGTCGTCTATCGTCAACAATCTCTATCAGGCGCCTAGGCTCGTCGTAGAGGGTGAAGGCAACGTGACGGTCTCTGGAGGAGGTGGCGCAGGAATGGAGGCATCGTGAGTTGTGGACGATCCTCGGTCGAGGACAGGACGAGTGGTAGTCTCATATAATGACGCATCTTGCATGTTTTTCCGACCCATGTAGACCTGGCGGTGCGGGACAACCAGTAGCACCTGAAGTCGGCGGCCACGGCGAGAAGCTATAGACCTTTTGAAGCAGCAGGACAAAGCACAAGTACGAGCAAGAGCAAGGGAGCGCTTTCTATCTTCTTTAAGCGACGCAACAGTGCTCGGCATGACGACGTGTATCGAGTTTAGGAGAGGAGCGAGGATGTATTGATGATGATGATGCCGAATAGTGCGAGATGTCGAGGGGAGGCAATCTGCAAGACCCGACTCGATAGGCCATTATTGCAGTCGCCAATCTCTCCGAGTGGTATTGTGCTGCAATTTTTTGCAGCCTTCGCTCAGATCAGCCTCACTGACAGCTTCGAGCGCGATATGGCGTGAATGCAGGTTTTCGACCTTGTGCGTTTGCCATCACCCATCGTCAACGAGTCAGTCAAGAGGACAGCTGCAAGCCTGTGCATGGAGTGCATTCAGTCCTGCATATATCGGTCCTCGCCCCGTCTCAAATCCGCTTCTCCCGCTCTCGCATCAGAAGTTGCTTCCTTCGCCGTCTGGCACTGTGCACGTGCGAGCACGTGCAGTCGACCACTCAAGCTCGGAGGGGCCGTGCGCTACCCAACTGCCTGACGACACAGAGTATGCGAGGAAAGGCATCCCGAAGCGAGAGCAGCGAGGATAGGCATCCCGAAGCGAGAGCACTGAATGGTAAAGCTTAGATTTGGGGGCTTTAGTGCAGATGCAAAGAGGGGCCTCTGGAAGACGCGGGATGCCCGAAGACTGAGAGCGGCGATTTTGCGACTCCTCGACAAGGCAAACGCCGTCGACGGCGCGACAAGCCAATACGCGCGCTGTTTGTAGGCAACAAGGCGAGTTGAACCAAGCGCAGAGCACCCAACTGACCCTGGGGAGCGCTCCGAATCCCGAGTCTTGGATCCTCTAACAAGATTTTGCTGAAGCTGCGTGCGCTGTTGCCAGGCAGGCGGGCAGATGAGCATGCAGCAAGCACAAGCACAAGCACGTCTCCTCGCGTCTCTCTTTCCCCATTCGCTCATCTCACCCACTCACTCATTTCACCCCCCCTCGAGCTCTCCTCTCATCTAGCTGAACTAGCTCCTCCCCCTTTGCCAGCTCCAAGGGGCAACCGCCGTGAAAAGTGGGCTCAGCTCGAGCACAAGAAGGGCAGACCCGTTCTCTCTTCCTGTCTTCTCTTTCTCTCTTCTCGTCCCTCCAGCTTGTTCTGCATTCTCACTACTCGTACCTCTCCAACGTCACCGCACCTCCCTCACTCTCCACACACTCAGCACTCGCCATGCCGGTCGACCCGCAAAAGGTGGTGCTGGCAGCCCAGATGAGCGCAGTCGCCTACTACGCCATCCTCATCTGGGACTGGCTCGTATCGCTCCAGCTAGAGTGGAACCTCATCTGGAAATCGGACTGGTCCATCTACAAAGGCCTCTATCTCGTGTCCAGATACTGGACCATCTTTGCACTCGCATTCTCGCTGTGGGCCTATACTGGCACGATATCCTATGAGACATGCTCGAATGTCGTCAACCTGGTGGTGAGTTGTCTGGTCGCCCGGTTGCCGTGCGCATGTTCCGACTAGCCTGCTGATCTGCTCTTTCCCTGCCATTTCCCCTTCGCCTTACAGCCTGCGTGAGTCGACTTCGACGTTTATTTGCAATAACCACATGGAAACATCCACATCTGACTGAAATGAAAACCACCTCTCTCGTCATAAAATACCATTTCGTCGCCTCCTGCTGTCGAATCCTCAGCTCTTGCGGTAAGCGGATGCACTTTTGGACCACATCGAGCCTTGTCGACCGATTCGACGCCAAGTCACGAAGCAAGCCGGACACGCTTACTGACTTGGTCACACCATTTTCAATGCAGCCGTCATCATCCTGAGCACCGAATGCATTCTCGCTTTCCGCACCTACGCAATTTGGGGAAAGCAAAAATGGGTAGGTGGCTCGCAGGCCTTGCTTCTTGTCATGTGTGAGGGCCTGACTCTTGTCCTTGTGGTGCTCCCATCAAAACAGATTCTGGCCATCATTGCACCCTTGCTTGTCGGCGAGACCGCCATCCTCATCATTGTGAGTCCTGTCGTCCTCGTTAGCATGTCTATTACCCCATGGCGCTAACGTTTGCCTTTGCTGCGTATGCAGGGCTCTATTACCGTCAAGTGTCAGCCACTTATTGATCAGTGTATTATTGCCGTGGCAATACTGACTCTTTCTGCCTCCTTTGCTACCGGCAGCCGCCTTGCCACCTGGAATCAGCGGTCCTTGCCTGCGTGAGTCTGGTCATAGCTCACTGACAGTCACTGTGCTGATCTGCTTTGCTTTCTTGTATTGACAGCCCTCACCAAGGGCAATGGTCGTGATCCCGTGTTTGCATACTGGCTCTCGCCCTTCATCGTCGGTGAGTAGCGGGAGACCGAGCGACTATCTGCTTCTGCCTTTGCGTATTTGTTGCTAATGTTTTGGCTTTTCAGACACGATCTTCACCACTTTGTCCACCTACAAGGCTTATCAGCTGTCCAAGGTCGGACAGGCCTCCAACATCCTCAGGGTCTTCGTCCGAGAGGGGTGAGTCGGGACTCTTTCCCTTTCCCAAGGAGATGCCACGCGACATCTGCGACCGCTCGCTCATGATCACCTTGCGATCTCAGCATCTTCTTCTTCATTGTGGTCTCGATTGCAAACTTGATTGAGATGGCCTTCTACCTTCAGCCCGTGCCCGAAATGCAGGGCATTTGTGCTTTCCTTGCCTTGAGCTTGTCCTCTCTCATGTGCTGCCGGTGAGTGCGGCTGCACAACATGCTCTCATCTTGACTTTAGGCGCGAAGCTTAGTCTACCATTTTCATCCTCCAGTATGGTCCTTACCCTTCGAAGCTTCCAGACGAATACCAATGTCACCACTGGCCGAGGCAACACCGCTGGCGCTGTCTCTGTCGAGTCCACCGAGCTCGCTGACCGCAAGCTACCAAGTGGCAGAATGGCAGGTGACGATGCTCCCACGAGCTTCTTGCGCTTGCCCATTCCTCTGCTCTCAAAGCACAAGCGCGGCAAGATTGGCGGTGACGGTCCCAATGAAGAAGCTGGAGTTGTCGTCTCTGTCGACAGGCTTGAACGAGCCGATGGGTCTGGTCGAAACACCAATGGTCGTAAAGGCACTCCTGGTCCAGATGCTGCAATGGACCTGGAGAAGGGAGATCCTGCCAGGCCTTCGAGCCTCTACAGCCATGAAGATCAAGTGAGTGGACATTGCCTGAAGCTAGAAGAGGCCCCTGGGGCTGAATGCCATATCCTCAGCAGAGCGACGTCAGCGGTTTCCACGTGAATGCCACTAAGCGAGCTTAGGTCAAGGCTTGACGCGACAAGGAGAGGAGAACACCGCCCGCTCCTCCTTTTTCTGGTCGTCCCTCGGCAACCCGTTGACAGTTTTTCAAGCGAGCCTCGCTACCGTGCACACTCTTGCTGGAATCGCTTTCGCAACGGATGCAGGCTTCTTCTTATTCCTTTCTATCCTGTCCTTTCATCGATGTTAGACGCTCGTCCTATTCTGTTACTTCGGCGTGTGGTATTGTGGTCATTTTCTCTGTTACATTGGAGGCCTCACGAGTGTGTTCCTTGCAATGCACCTCGTTTGGCCCGTGGAGATGCCAGGTGCTGACATTGGCAGCAACCGTGCATGAGATCCTTTATTACATGCTCAGCTGACTCTTCTTGTCGCAGCGCACCCTTGCTGCGCCTCTCAAGATCTCAGCCCTGGTGCTGCCGCCTTGCAGCCTGCATTTGCACCAATTCCATCCTTTCCGCGGTTAACACGCTCAGGTCTGTCCTTTTCGAGACACGCGGGTAGAGACCATGGTCAACCCACGTACGTTTATGGATTTCGCGCAGGGCGGGGAGAGTCTAGGAAGGTGAGTGTGCGCAAAGCTAAGAAGGCCTTCATCATTGTGGCGTACGACAAAGCACGCGAGCTTGAGGCTCGTCGGTCGAGGCGACATTCTTGGACTGTTGAGGCAGCTTAAAGAGCTGCTTTCAGGTTGCATTTGCTGATGCTTCTTTTTCGTTGGTGCTGCATTTCAGGGTCATGTTTGAATTGCACATGGATCGCGTGCCCAAGACGGCAGAAAAGTGAGTTGCCGAGCAGACACTATGCATTTTTGAAAGCTTGTTTGGCACAGCTGTGATGCTGAATCTCTCTGTTTCCCATAGCTTCCGTGCATTGTGCACTGGATCAGAAGGCCTGTCCAAAAGGAGCGGCGTGCCTTTGCACTATAAAGGTTGGCTTGAATCAGCTAGGTCTATGGTCTTTTGCAGAGTACTCAGGCAGCGATTGTCTCTATAGGTGCTCTATTACACAGAGTCATCGATGATTTCATGATACAAGGTGAATACCACTGGCCAAGTCACAGACTTGTAATTGTACGGACTGAGTTGACCACATGTATGTCTCGATAGGTGGCGACTTCACAAAGCGAAATGGCAGCGGCGGTGAATCTATCTGGGGTTTGCCATTCGATGACGAAGATCTTAGCATGCCTATTGAAGAACCTGGTCTGCTGGTCATGGCGAACAAAGGCCCGAATACCAATGGGTAGGCCAATTTCGACGCCTGAATGTTGCTATTTGGGAAGGTCCTGCTGATGCTGCACCTCCTCTGTTTCCGTGTGTACAGATCACAATTTTTCATCACTCTGGCCCCCACACCGCACCTCAACGGCAAGCACGTCGTTTTCGGCCGAGTCGTCGGCCCGAATTCGATGAATATCATTCAACAAATAGCAAAGACGCCAGTAGATGCCAAAGATAGGCCACTCACACCTGTTGAGATCGTCCACTGTGGGGAGCTTGAGCTTCGCAAAAAAGCAGAAGCGCCTCCTGTCAGTGGAGAATCTGCGGCTAGAAGACGCAAGAGGTCTGCGAGCGTCTCGTCTGCAGGCAGCGCTAGTCCTTCAGAAGGATCTCGAGCAGGATCACCAGACGAGTCTCGCAGACGGCGAAAGCGTCGCTCTTCTAGTACTTCTTCGCGCTCATCAGCATCCGGTTCTGAGGACGAGCGCGAGCGTCGAAAACGCAAGAAAGCAGCCAAGAAGGAACGCAAGGAAGAAAAGCGGCGTCGCAAAGAGGAAAAGCGCCAACGGAAAAAGGAGGGCAAGAAGCGGTCCCTCAGCCCAGAGAGCAAAGCACAGCAGGAGGAACAAGAAGCAGAGGATGCGAGGTTAGAAGAAGCTGAGAAAGCTCGCCTTGTTCAGGTAGAGGCCGAAAGACGAGAGCTGAAAATGCGCGAACTGGAGCGGCTGAAACGCGAAGAAGAAGAATACCAACGCAGGAAAAGACGGGGTGGCTCCAGCAGTGAAGACACTAGTGCAGATGGAGGCGGAGCCAAAGGTGACCAAGTTGTCTACAAAGGTCGAGGCGCGATGCGCTATCGCGGTTCTACCGGCGGTATGCGATCAGGTGCTTGGTAAATTGCAAATAATTCGCACGCTTTTGCAACACAAGCCTATTGCACTCTTATCGTACATCAGCAGGATCCTGCATGTATACTGCGAAAGCCCCATTGCAAAGAGAACAGAGAGTGACGATGTGTAACGAATACCTCTTACGCCCTGCGCTGTTGTCGTGACCGGGTTCCACCTTCTCTCGGTATTGCACAAAGCTTCACAAAAGCACGATGTCCTTCTCTAGTGCCCGGCTTAGAAGGAAGCAAGGGCCGAGTCTCCTACCGCGCCGGTACCGTACCTTCACTGTTACAATTCGCTCTCGCCAGAGATACTGATCGCTTCAAGTGTTCTGGTTCAGATACAAAAGGTAGCTCAGCGGCCAATTGGGTATACCTACAACCAGCCGGAGGCTTGCGACATCCAGCTTCTGCGTGACTGAAAGCTACCATTGAGGTATTGAAATACCCACTCTTCAATATCTTGGCCTCTTCTCAGGAGGGTAATCATTATATCCGCCTCTTGACCCATATGACCCAGAGCTAGATTGTGGTGGCCCACCTGACATCGGTTGCCGCGGAACTTCGAATGCAGACGAGCCACTGTCGTACGATTGACCGCCTCGCGAAGAATAGCCATCTGAAGGGGGGCCTCCGCCACTGCGACTGCCCCAACCACCACCAGAAGTGCCGATGATGTCTTTCTGATTGAATCCTCCCCCTGGAGGTCCGCGACTGTCACGACTGTCTCTACTGTCTCTGAATCCACCACCGCCGCCGCTCTGATAGCCAATGCCTCCACCTCGGGGTCCTCCAAATCCGCCTGGACCGCTTGATGGTGGCGCACCACCGCCGAACCGGCTTCCTGAATCTCTGAAACCGCCGCCACCTCCAAAGCCACCTCCTCCTCGAGATGAAAATCCTCCTCTTCCTCCTCCTCGTCCTCCGCCAAATCCACCTCTACCGCCTCCGAATGAAGGTGGTGTGAACTCTGCTGGAGGAGGTTTTGCTCGGCCACCGAGTCCACCGCCCAGGCGTCTAGGCTTCCACCCTTTGACTGTGCGCCCTCGCTCGACATCGACTAGAATACGTCTGCCTAGAATTTTGAGATTATTGGCGTCCTTGTATGCCTCTGCAAAAGAAGGTCCAGCAGGGTAAGTCAGCGCCATTACGATGTTGCCCCCGGTGCGGGACGCATACCTTTCATATCCTTTTCTCGCTCGTATAGAATGAATGCATAGCCCCGGCTGTGCCCTCTCTTCTTGCCGCTCTTTGCGCGTACTACCACGATCCGCTCGATGGGGCCATACATGCTGAACTCTCGCCGGAGGTCCTCTTCGGTGGCCTGATAGGATAGTCGTGATATGAAGAGAGTCTTGTAGGGATCTCCAACAATGTCCGCATCGTCCTGCGGTTTGTCTGACAATGTCGAACCAGGGTTAGCAATGCGGCAAGCCAAAATGGCGACGAATCCAGTTCAGCACGTACATTTCTCTTGCTGTTCCTTGAAGGTTTCTTCCCGCCGACGCTTGCGCTCAAGTGCCAATTGTCTGCTCTTCTCTGCTTCGGAGTAGGTGAAGGCCTTTCCTGAATCGTCGACCAAGGTGCCGTCCTCGCCCTTCTGTACGGAGACCTCGCCAGCCGGCAACTCTGGAGCTTTAGCTGGCTCTTCTCCCTCTTCCATCTCGCCATCCTCCTTCTTTGGCTTCTTGTCCTGTTCTTTCACCTTGCTAGACTCTGGCTGCCCATCGACATGCATTGCAGACTCCTTGGTCGCCTTTTGCTCAGCATCACGCTGCGCCTCGGTTTCGGCCTCACGAAGCGCCTCTGCCTCCCGCACCTCCTCGAGGAAAGCAGCAACGCCATCGAGTCGCTTGTGCAGTGGTATCTCAGGGTCTCGTGCTATCGGCTTCAGGTAAGGTATCGAGGGCCGTGGCGCGAAGAGCCTGAGAAGATTTGGCGGCAGCAGATGTGTCATGCTGCCTGCGTTTGCGCGGACGCGCTGCTCGTAGCAGGAGCGACTCGGTGTCGAGTTCTCTGATCCGTACTTATGAGGCGCGCTCTTGATGCAAGGCAGAGCCTGCCGTGTCGTCGAGCGCTTTGCACAAACCGCGATCGCGGCGTGTGTGCAGACGGCGTCCGCGAGCATCAAGGTTGCACAGATTGTCACTTAGTACCAACTCGCTCTGGATACCTGATAATACCATAAAACGTGCTAAACCGACAACATACCATACGATTATGCGGCTGCACCACAAGCAGCCCCCTGAAATCTGACAGTGTGTGCCGACTCGGAAAGCTGACCGTAGTCCAGCTAAGGTGGACCAGCCACTGCAAAGCCTAATACAACCTTTCGCACGACGAGCTCTTCCCTTGTATTGAGCTAGTCTATCCGTGTATGACGGTGGTCTCTGCTGGAAGCTGCTGACTCCAGGTCTTTTCCTCGCGCTTGCCGCCGCGCCGCCAGATATCAAAGCCAAGGCCGTTGGAGCTGGCAGAGTTGGGCGTCATGGGATGGCCAGCCGCAATGCGACTCGGCCGGCTAGTCGTTGCGTCGCTGTCCAAACCCGGGAACACTGAATTGAGGAGACGGTAGGTCAGATGGCAGGGTGTCAGCCAGGCATCCATTAAAGCGCGAATACAGAGTCAATGCAAGCTCCTACTTGCGTTGTTTGAAGAATCCAGTGCCAATTCCTGACCCTCCTCCACTAGTGCCCAACTTGAGAGACGGGAACGATAGCTTCCGTACTCGCTCCTTGCGCTCTCGACCGCCGGCGATGCCAACGCCATACCTTCCGACACCTGACACGGGCGGTCGACCACTGCGATTCCCAAAGAGACCTGGCTTCGAGGTTGGTGCGACTTCAGAGTCGCTCGAGTAACCCGAGGCCGGAAGCATTGGGTTGGACACGTCGGCGGGAATGTACATCGATTGTCTCGACGGCACATCCATCGAAGCAGATCGTCCATACGTGCCACTGGGAGCTGTCAGACCGCCGGCGGTCCCCTGAGTATTGGGCTGCTCAGCTTCTAGTTTGGCAAGTCTCTTCTGCTGAGCTTTAGCGTCCTTTGCGTTGAGCTTCGGATCAATGGGAATCGGTGGGAGCTGAATGGTCGGTGGAGGAGCCGAAGTTGACCTGACCATCTGGACACTTGTTGCTGGAGCGAACGACACCTGAGATGGTGGATCAAGCTGGACTACAGGAGGGTCCGGGGAAACTGCAATACGGACGACGCTCGTTTTGTCTGCATTGCTGTTCTTCCGTCCAAATGTACGTCGCAAGGAGTCCTTGAAGGAAAGCTTGCGAGTATGATTCTGCGCAGGTCGCACGGGTTGGTCCAAGCCTGCCTTGGCCAGTGCCAAGTTTTGTGCTTCCGCTAGCTGAGCTTCGGTTGGTTCGTCTGACGAGGAACCGACTCTGGAGTTTTCTGCAGCAAATTCGGCGGCACTAGGAAATGGACGAAGTTACACTCCATCAGATCAGAACACTCATGATATGCATTGGGCGTTGAGAAAACCACCGAGCGCTTACTGTTGTCTGCGTTTCTTGGCAAATTCCTTCCTGCGCTGCTTTTCGCGCTCCACGGTAGCTCGAGTCCAGGCGCCATTCAAGGCGTCTTCTTCAGCAACGAGATCTTTCATAGATCGTTCTTGGTCTATCTCACTGACCGACTCGCTCGTCTCGCTCTGCGCATTCTCCATGTCGAGATCATGCACTTCATCGAGTCCACGGACACCGTGCGTCGACCGTCGAGTACGGCTGCCAGCTTCGGCAAGGCCCGACCCTGCCCGACCGCTGAGGAGATCCAAGTAAACCTCTGCTTCATGTTCAGGCACATCCTCAGCCCTTGCGAGCTCCATTGCTTGACGTTCGACTTTTGATTTAAGCGCCGAGATAATTTGCTTGTCTCTAACGTGTCGCGCTTCCAGCCGCTGCATCTCCGCATCTCGGTCTCTCTCGGCGTCCAGCATCTGCGAGAAAATTAATTCAATCCCATTTAATGACGACGCAAGTACTGTGGCAACTGACCTTGTTCATTTCTTCTTCCGCTTTCTGCAACTCTTCTCCATACATGGCCACAAGCTTTCTTTCGGCCCTGTAGTGGCTACAATCAGCAGAAGCGCCGCTGATCAGAGTCTAACAAGAGCTTACTTGAGAGCGCTCGCCAGTCTGTCGAGAAGATCATCTTTCTTCATTGAATGGTCCGAGGCACTGCTGGACTTCCTCGCACGACTGGCAAGACCGCTTGAAGGCGGCGGCTTCTTGCCTGACCCATTGGCGGTTCTATTGGGTGCGACCGCTGGCAGACTTGCACTCGAGGTGTTTCCTTCGTCCCTCCCTCTGGTTGGGAAAGCATGCTTGCTAGCCGTTTGCTGTTTAGCATTGGCTTGGGCACGTGAATCGTTCTTGGGGTTGTCTGACCTAGATGCGCCAGAAGCTTTGCGGTCTTTGCTGCTTTTCTGGCCAGGCGGGACGATGCGTCCAATACCAGAAGGGACCCTTGAGATCACTGGCGTGGCGCCGCTTGCAGGCTGAATACCAGCCGCTCCGGGCTGGAGCTCGTTGAAAGGCGATCCAAGCGTGCCAGAAGAAATCTTTGTTGTTCGAGGTGGGACCAGACCGGCATCGTTTTGCGGCGGCTGATAGCTCTGCATTGCCTCGTTGTGAGCTGCGACACAGGATGCAATGTCGTTGCAGGCAGAGACCATGTCAGCCACCGAACATATCCCTTAGCAGGAGCGCAACTGCAGCTTGGCATAATCCAAGCGTGCAAGTCGCAAAACGGCACAGGACAAGAAATGCCAGAAATATGCACGCCTAGACACTCACCGGCCAGTGCATCGCTCGACAAAGCATGACTGCGATGGCCCGGAGCGGATTGTTGCCCATCATTCCGATTTTGCTGCAGCTGGTAAAACTGCGAGGTTGGACTCAGGACAGACCTGATAGGATCTGCATCAATTGGCATAGAGCTAATCTTTGCCATCTCAGCTGGCAGTAATTTGCCGTAATTGTCGATTTGAGAAGTGTCATCTTCGAGAAAGTCTTCGGCAGGCTCGATGCCATTGTCCTCCTCTTCATCGTCGTCGGCCATCTTGTTTCCGCCGCCGCGAGAGTAGTGCTGGTCTCCTTTCTGGTCGGCCAACCTATCGGGCAGGTTAGGGTCTGAGCCCAAGAGCATCCTTGCGATGTGTTGATCTCGTGGGTCTGCGTCGAAGAAGTCTTGAAGGCTCCTGTTGACCTGCGCTTGCTGTTGCAAATGCTGAGGATTGACTGTTGAGGTCATAGGTGGTGCAGAGCCGCCTGCTGCCTGCTTGGGAGTGTGAGTCGCTGCCTGTCCGGTGATCTGAGGGCCGCGTCTCGAAGCAAGCAAGTCACTACCGCGCTTGACGCCTATAGTCATAGGGGGCAGAGAGGATGTACCGATAGTAGACGACTGATAAGCCGACTCTTGTCGGGCGTGCTTGCCGGCTGGACTGATGGCTCGGCTGAGAGACTCGGCTTGAGAGAGGTTCGAATCGTTCATGTGAATGTAGGAGCCTCGAGAGGGAGGCCCGCTGTCAAGAGTCAGTCGAACTGCTTGCTGAACTGTCTTATTCTCTGATGAGTTGCTACGAGATTGGGAGCCTGGTCTGGTAGGAGCTTCAGGCAGCGTTGCCGACCGGACTCGTTGGGCTGTCCAAGCGCCACCGCTGCTTTTGTTGTGAGCTGATGAAGCGGTAGACGGCCTTTGATATCCAGCCCCGAGCGCAGATTGAGTGCTGCTTTTGGTCGTGTTGCTTGCGCTGTGGTCGTAGTCGCCTTGACGGAGGTGGTGACTTTGCAGGTGCTCGGTCTGGCCGCCAGTTCTCGCGTCAGACATGCGGCGCTGTCAGCGAGGTCGAGAGGCGACAGTTGCGTCGCAACGCTGTCGCAGAGATGCAAAGCGAGGCGAAGATAGTTCTGTCAATCGAGAGGCGTTAGAGTACGCGGGGCCAGTCTTGCAGTCGCAAACTCACCTGAAGGTCGAACGCTGATCCAGCTTGGACTGCTGAAGAGCAGGCCGTCTCAGCAGAATCTGCGCGGTCGTAGATGCGCTCAGCTCGCACGCTCAGGCTGAATGAGAGCCTGGGATCAGCTGTGCGGACGCATCCACGTCTCGACGCTCCACGCCGTGTGAGACAGCAGAGGCAACCTGCACGACGCGTAACGCAGAGCGAATCAGGCGACGCTAGATGTTCAGTCCGTTCTGCCATGGTCGACCCTGTCTGACACTTGTCCAAACAGTGATCAGTTATTCGACGATACGACGCGGATTTCGAGGCCTGAGCTCGCATCGCGGATTCTTGGGGTACGAGGGATGGGCTGGAGCTCGTCGGACTTGCAGTTGACGAAGAAGCATGTCATCACCTCTTATTAGCTGAGCTTGATGCAGACCAGGTCAAGTTCATCGAAGAGCAAGCTCCACGAGGAAGCCGGGCTCTGGGCTCTGCTCCGATCAAGCTCGCGAAACGGCATCCTGTATACTAGCAAAGCAGTTGCAAGAGCGATAGATGCGACGAGTGTGAAAGGCCAGTCGAGCAGACTAAGCTGACTGATTCTTTGACTACAGTAGTTCAAGTCTTCTGAAGACCTATGCAGGTTTGTGAAAGCCTTTGCTGCCAAGTGGCAGTGGCAACGTGGATGGTAGGTCCATTGCTAAACAAATGGGCAAATATGAAATGGAGGGACTGACAGTCTGCACACTCCAAAGATACATATGTCGAGATGATAGTAGTACGATACAGTAGAAGCCGTACATGCGCCATAAGTTGGCTAGAAATAGCAATTGTCAGGCGCTTTTCTTAGCCGCCCAGCTTCTCTACGTTCTGCCCGTAGCGGCCTTGCACATTGCCAGGTGGGCTGTAGTTGCAGACAGTCTGGAATGTAGTAGACCAAAATTCTTCAGTTGGTTTCATTTGCTTCAATGCGGTGAGGACTCACGTAGTACGCTGGACTATAACCCTTAAAGACTTCGGTACCGTCTGGATTTATGAGCTTGTTGCAGATAGCCTGGTAGCATCCTACTTGAGTAGTCGACTTCCATACCACCTCTGCAGAGAAGTTTTGACGTCTGGTCAGCCCGTTTGCTCGGAGTTCATTGAGTAACCCAGTCTGCAGCTAAGACTCACGGGTGAAATGGGAGTAGGTAGGCTGCGAGGGATCGTAATCACTCTCTTCGGACATCCAAGCATCTACTACTTGCTGTCCTGACTGACGATAGCCAGCAGAAGCCGCTAGATTCTGGCCCAAGTTGGGTGCACCACCGTGTTGCCTGGGATCCGATGTCAGATATGCGATTGTGCGAAAGTTTCTCCTTTGCGAACATATAGCACTCACCAAACGCATTTATCAGCCCAGGACTTGGCATAATCAGCAGCACTGGAAGACCAGGTCAACGCGTTGGCGTTGCGAGGTGCACGTGCGCTATTGTGAGCTTGCAAGATCAGAGCAGCGAAAGACGATCCAGTGCCGCTGCCGGCAGTGCTAGTGGCGCCCGAGGCATTGGAGGTCGAGGTTGAGGTCGAGGTGCTGGTTGTACTCCTGCTGGTCGTAGTCGGACGAGTCGAAGTCGTGCGTGTAGACGTAGAGGTGCGCCTCGTGCTCGTTGAAGTTGTGCGGCGAGAAGTGGTCGACGTGGTTCGAGTGGTCGTGCTCGTAGAGCGACGAGTGGAGGTACTCGTGGTGCGCCGCGTCGAAGTGCTCGTTGTCCGAGCAGTAGTCGCTGTTCCAACGGTGTTGGCCTTCGATGTCGTTTGCGTGATTGTCAGAGCTGGCCCTCGGGCTGAAGCAAGGGTCGGTCGCCAGCGGACTGGCGCCAGCGTCAACGATGCCTGACGAGGCTCATGCTTGACGGCTTCTTCATCCAAGCCACGCTCATCAATACCGTCGGCTTGCTCAGCAGCTATGTCACTGCCAGAGACTTGAGCCACAAGCAGGACGAGAAGCGTGACAGCCGCGACTATCTGGTGGCAAAAGATTGATCGCATCTTGGGTCGAAGAAGCGCGTGCCTGTGAATGGATGGAAGCAGAGAAGAGCCTGCTGAGGTAGACCAAACGGTCACTTTTATACCTAAAATGTTGGAAGATAGACTTGCAACCGTCGATGACGACCGCGCTCATCTGCCATCGCGCGGACTGAATTCGAAGCTTGCACTTGACGACGCTACACGCTTGGGGGGAATAGAAGGCCGCCTTCCTGATGCGGCTGTACAAGCCGAATTAACAACCGTCAACAATGACAAGCGGCGAAGCAAAGAGAGTTTAGACTTGGCTCACTTTGTTTGCGTCTTGATTCATGGACTAAATGGCGGAAGTCTTTGCTAGACGTTGAATCGTTCGATGAGGCTCTGACGATGATGCTGAAAACTGTCCCTTTCGACGCATCTGTCCTTATAGCATTAGTCGGGAAGGCTCAATCAACCTCACGGTCTGCACACTTAGTGAGGTGATGCACAAAGAGTTGCGTGAATGCTGTCATTGCGCTGCAATTGCCTGTATTTGGTGATATGCATGTGCTCACGGCATCAAGCCAGAGATGACGGGAAGGCGTGTGGGATGCTGAAAGTTCTGAGAAATGACAACAAATGCAAATTGCGGCCCCTCACAGAGGGAACCCTGTTGAAATGGGAGAACGAAAGGAAGAAGCTGAATAGACCGCTCGGCGGACCAACTCATCTGACGGAATCGTGAAGACTTCATGCTTAAGACGCTTTCTTCTGTACGTTTGCAGGGAACTGCCCTTGCACGTTACCCTGCAAACATGGCAACGTCAGCGGTCTGCATCGCCATCATATGCGGTTGGATGTGTCTCACCGGGGGCGAATAGTTGCAGACAGTCTTTGAAAAATCAAAGAAAGAGCCTTTAGCGCTGGGCTACCGAAAGTATGCAAAACGACCAAGACTGCTCACAAAGTACGAAGGGCTGAATCCAGGGAAAGTCTCTGAGCCATTCTCATTGTAGAGCTTTTTGCATGTGGCTTGGTAGCATCCAACCTGGGTGGTGCTCTTCCAGACGACCTCTGTGTGACGGAGTACCAGCTCGTGTCAGCTCATGTCCTCTCGTTTCATACAGCTGTCGGGCCTGTCAATGCAATCAGACTTTCACGTACGTGTAAAGTGAGAATAGTTTGGATTCGACGGGTTGTAATCCTTCTCCTCGGACATCCAAGCACTGACGACCTGCTGACCCGTCTGCTGGTAGCCAGCTGAAGCAGCGAGGTTCTGGCCCATGCCAGATGCGCCGCCGTGATGCCTGTTGGACATGCACAAACTTAGTCACGTGCAAGTATAGGGTACACCAAAGGAGAAACACTCACCAAACGCATTTCTCGCCCCAAGCCTTTGCTGCAGCTTCAGCTTTCGAGCTCCACGTCAATGCCTTTGCGCCATGGGTAGAGCGGGCATCGTTGTGCGCTTTCAGTATAGCTGCGCCGAATCCAGCAGGAGCGGAACCCGAGGAGCCAGTCGAAGTGGGCGCTTTGGTGCTAGACGACTTGGTGGATGTAGTCTTTGGCTTGGTAGTGGTCTTCTTTGTCGAAGTCGTGGTTGCCTTCTTCGTAGTGGTCGTCTTGGTAGTCGCGGCGCGGCGCGTGGAGGCTGCTTCACGCAAGGGCTGTCTGCCCAGGCTCAAGGTATAGGTACTGGTCGGAGTATTTGCAGCGACTGCGACGAGCTTCTGAACCTGCTGAGCAGGTTTGCCTGCGCAGCTGCCAGCAGCTCGTGCCTTGTGAATGCCGTGGGTCGCGTTCACCAAGCCAGGGGCTGTGGCGAGGGAGAGGGCACAGACGACCATTGCGAGGACAGACAGTCGGGCGAAGGAGCAGAACATGGTGCCGTCCAATGGATGTCTCGTGGGTGATTCTAGAGATTGTGGTCTGCAGGGGTGTGGTAGGTAGCGAGAGTGCTGGATGCGGTGTGTACTGTGCTTGTGCTGAGAGCTGGGCGCTTTGTTTATGCACGACGAAAGACGCTGTGGTGAGAAGGAAGAAGAGTGGGTGTAGACAGCTGGAAGGCTGAGAGGAGCAGAAGCAGAGACGTCAGAAGTAGTTCTCGCCAGCACGCACATCGACAGTCTGGTGCAGCCTCGCTGACGAGCTTGTGGGCCAGTCCAGCACGCACTCGACTCACAGGGCGGCTTCTTCGAGACGCAGGACCGTGCCAGACGGGTGGACCGAAGGAGTGAGTAGGTGGTGCCTTGTCGACGGTGCGGGGAGGGAGAATGTACAGTCGGGATGCAAAGACTTGCGTGATGAGAGTGAGTGAGACGGACGCCAACGAGCTGACGTGCGCTCGGGCCAACGCCATCGTTGTCGCGCCCAGTCCTGTGTGGCACGCAATCACCGCGCACTGGAGTTTCTCACGGCACGCCAGCACACTCCCAGGCATTCAAGCTGGGCGAAAGGTCCCAGCCAAGGGTTTGCTAGGGCAAACTTCAGAGAGCGGAGGGTGCATACGGAGACTGGGAGAGCTGATGATCTGCCAGCAGTCAGAGACAAAAGTCGAGGTTGGGCGCGCTCTTGGGGGGTGGGTGGCGGCGCTGGTCACGTGAGGATCGCCGCGAGCAGCCTTGCACCTTCTACACCGCACCCACATCGCGATACGGTGAATACCCTCACTGAAGCATCCTTTGCAAAGCATTTGTCCCTTCTGCCCCTGTGCGTGATTCTACGCTTCGCTTGCTGCTATATTTTCTCGCCTTTAGAAAAACCCTCGTGCACCCATCACCCAGATCTATAGCTTTGCCCCCAACTTGTTGTGCATGCCCAGGCCATCGTTTCCTCTGTCGGTCGCAAGCTCAATAATGGCTTGCTTGTACATTGCCGCCTTAATGAGACCCCATGCCTGCTGTTTAGCCTTGGGCGCAAATTTGAGGCCAAGCTGGACGGCCTTGTCAACGACCTCTTGCCCACTACTACCGAGACCGTCAACAATCTTGAGCTCAAGTGCTTGTTTGGCACCGATACGGTTGCCCTCGAGGGCAACTGTCCGTAGCGCTACCTGGTCCGTAAGTTTCGCGGTAGCAATCGCCATCATGCCGGCCGGGATCTATAAAAAAAAGGGTCTTCAGGGAGAAGGCAATCATTCGATGAACGAGCAGCACGAACGACAGCTCCAAAGTCGACCTCGTTCAGCGCACACCAGATGGCACTTTTGCCGTCTAGATCCTTCATAATTCTATAGTCGTGTGCGAGTGCCAGAGTGAACCCGCCAGCGAAACAATGACCATTGATTGCAGCGACCGTAGGGATTGGAAAAGTGAGAAAGCGACCGAGCAAGCTATTCAACATGCGTGGAAAGAACATGGGCGTTGCCATCGCTTTTGGGAGATCCAGACCTGATGTAAAAATGATGAAACGGCAGATCAGCTGGGGCGCAAGATGCACCACTTCAGAAAGGCCAGGCAGTCCAATGGTTCCCGTTGAGACACGTTTGACGCACCGTTGGAGTAGAAGCGGTCCTTGTCGCGAGGTCCATAGGTCACCAGCGTTGCTGCTACAGTACCCAAATCGATCAGTATCAGCCACGATGCGAATACAAAGTCAACTGCTTAATCAATTACCTCCTCCTAGAGTATCGACATATCCATTTCAGCATCTTGCATTGCGCGGATGTCTTCTTGGCAGCTCACCTCCGGTAGCGGCATCTTTTCGCCAGTCGGCTTCGATGGCATCAAGTGCAGGCAGTATCTTATGGCGGCGACGGTCAGCCAGACAGTAGAGCAGCTCGAGCTATATAAAGCTCGTACCGAGCCGTTAATGAACTCTGCTGTCAGTCTGTTGTCGGGCCTGTACGAGAAACAGGATGGTCAGCCTGCGCGTTCGGCCAAGTAGAGACCGGTCGGTATGACCTATTGTGCAGCTCCAGCTCATATAGCACAGCCGCGTCACGACGACTCTTCGTCAAAGTCGCCAGCTGATACTTGGTCTGGCCTTCGGCTAATGGCATGTCTCTGAATGTTGACTTGTACAGAGGAGAAGTTGGGCGTTTCACATCCTGCAGCACGTACATATCGCCACCGAAATGCTTGTCATGCGACCGCGAGAGCCACTGCGCAGGCGGACTCAGATAATGCAGTACTTCAACTAGGCCACATATAAATTGCGAAAGAGGAACAACAATCTATGCAATCTCAAGGCTTCCTTTGTCGTTGGCTATGCTTTCAGTAGATGCTGGAGCACAAGGCTTTGTCTCTTTCCAACTTTATACACTTGTCACGGCGTAGGCTTAGGACTGACGCGAAAGCTCCACCATGGCTCCAATCACGCT
This sequence comes from Cystobasidiaceae sp. HBUAS51001, assembly GCA_003351005.1. Classification (NCBI taxonomy): domain Eukaryota; kingdom Fungi; phylum Basidiomycota; class Cystobasidiomycetes; order Cystobasidiales; family Cystobasidiaceae; species Cystobasidiaceae sp. HBUAS51001. Next base: position 57,497 of record QOZY01000133.1, on the reverse strand, counting down.
CATTAGCGAGCCTCCCGTCTTCATGGCGCTGGAGAGCTTCGACGAGTTTCAAGCCTCGACACCGGCCTCTGGCTCCTTTGATCACGAGCCTGTGCTGCATCACCTCGAAAAGGCAGCAATTGTGACAGTCGAGCCCGCAATCAGCGACTTTGACCACGCAAAGAACTCAACAGGCGATGTCTACATCACCGAGGCGTGAGCGAACCTATGTCGTCACAGACCCTGTTGCAAATGCTGTGTACACAAAAAGCTGATCACGTTTTCTTCGATTTGCAGAGCATTGACATTCTACAACCCAGAGACAAAGTCTGGCTTTTCAGTGCCGTATCCCACTATCACGCTACATGCCACGTCAAAGCAGAGCCCTCCGCAACAGTCTGGGAGTGAAGGGGACCTTCAACAATGCATCTACTGCCAGCTAGACGAGACAGAGCCTGAAGATTGGGACAACCTGGCAGAGGAAGACATGCCAGAAACAAAAGAAATGTACATCTTCACCTCTGATCCTACTTCCGGTATGTTTGCCATGTCCATGATGGTCTCGCCGTGACTTTGAAACCTGGCTCACGCTTGCTCCGCTTTCTCCTAATCTACAGTCCAAGCGATATATAGTGCACTGTCGCGCTGTGCGTCGTTGCACCCCTCGACTGATACAAATGAAGGACCCGCTATCGATTTTGAAGGTCTGATGGCAAGCGCGCAAAGCGGCGAGATCCCAGAAGACGAGACGGCAATAGTGTCACAAAATGGACACGCAGAGGCAATTGAGCAGGCCGATGGCGTCGAAGACATGACTCCAGGTGGTAGGGTACGCGGAAACTTTGCTACTCCCGATGCACGCTTTCAGCCGTATTAGTAGGCCTCGCGCTCTGCGTTCATCTATTGCAATCGGTGCTGACATGCTGTTCCAATGCTTTCATCGCCGACAGGCGCAGCTTGAACGCTTAGAAGACTTGATCGACTGGCAGTCAGTCGGTAACGCGGGACATCACATGCGCGTCACAGACTTGGATCAGGCTGTTGCTGTTGCTGATGCGCCAGATGACAGAACGGCTTGATGCAATCTATGCCAAATAAGAATCGGAAAATCCGCTACTAGGCCATCGCTCTGATGCGAGGCTTGCTCTTTACACCAATTCTACATCAGAAAGACGCAGGCATGCAAATTGCTCCCGCACAATTGCGTTCTCAACATTGAATAGACAATTTAGATTGCAGTACAGTACGGCTATTCTGAATTTCTTTGAGGTTATTAAATGGATATTAATGGACTAGGTTAATAGGTTAGTTAATATTGCTTTTGCGGTGCTTGTATCTAATATTCTTAATACGATATCATACTTGGAGTTGCTGAGAAAGCTGAGTGGTTTAGACAGGCGGACTTGGTCGCGGGCGCCAAAGGCGGGAGGCAGTCTTCATTTCTTGACGATTTGTCCGGATTCTGAAAGCTGCTAAAGCGCGATAGCGCGATCCTAAGATCGGTTGCGCATCTGATTCTTGCCATTCTCGAGCGCCGGGTGCTGAGCTCCAACGGAGTAATGACCGCTCGTAAGCTGGAACTGGGAATACTCGACTCCGCGGAGGGCGAACAGGCTGCAAAGCACAGAGGCAGAGGAAAGTCAGCACTGGAAAATGACCTGGTGGTGCCACCGACTCACTGAACAAACAGGAAAACAGGCTTAGCGAAAACGTCGAGGATGCCGTAGAAGATCATTTCGCTGTCAGGCGAGATGACGTTGCCGCCATCGGCCAGACCCTACAATAGCAACGGTCAATAAGATGAGGAAGAATCTCATTGCACGAAGCGAACTCACCCAAGCAATGGGGTAGAGGAACCAGAGGAAGGACAACATTACAGCGGAATGCATGTATGCCTTGTGATTTGCGTCACTGATAGCCTTGGCAGCTTGGCGAGCAGGGAAGATGAGAGTGTAGAAGACGTAGAGCATGGCGACACATCCTCCTGCGTAGAATCTAAACAGGACGGATAAGCCTTAGCAAGGAGGAGACGATCTGCTAGTTTGCAGCTGTGCTTACCCCCATTTGTATCGCGAGACGACAAGTGCTCCAATAAGACCAGTCTCGATCATCAACAGCTACGCAGAGCGTCAGCGCCTGATTCTGATGAGAATGATTCAACTCAACTCACATCCATGAAGATGGTGAACATGATATCCGAGAGAGGGAGACCGGTAGTCAAGAGAAGCTCGAGGAGAAGGAAGGGTGTGGTGACTGTCGCACAGGAGATGATCAGATTGGACAGATTTTTGAAGGACCTAAAGTAGCGACTTACTGGTCCAGTCGATGTAGCGGGCATACCAAATTTGGCGAGTGTAGGCCCCTCCACCAGCGATGGGGCTGCTCTGCATATCCGAAGTCACGTGAGCCGGAGATCAGGCTGCGATCAAAGTGGCTCGGCAGGCTTACAATGAGATCACCGGTATAGCGAACGAACTCGACCTCTACGGGCGTCGCACCGAGATTTGATGCCATGGCAAAGTAAGCGCAGCTTGCTGTGAAGAGGATGGCTGCTCCGACCCAGTGGAAAGCGCGCTGGCCGACTGTAGCCCATAGATGGGGTTGATCAGCGTTCGTGTGGCAAAGTTCCGGTCAATTGCTCTCACCTGGCTTCATTGTGCCCAAGGTTGTGACACCAATGGCCGAGGCAAGCATGACACAGAACACTGCCCATAGCCAGTCGGAGCCACGGACGGTGATGTGCGCATCAGCATCCGGAGGGTTGACTTGAATGGCCTCGTTGGCTGCTTGTCCTAGCCCGGCCTGGAGCGCAAGGGCTGTTGCAGCTAGCCAGAGCTTCATCATCTTGGGCGATGCTAGCAGGAGTGCTGCTTGTGGAGGGATAGAGCCGGTCTTGAGTGGTATGGAATGGTTGGAACGAAGAGAAGCAAGAGCCACCAGCAGAGCGGCTGTAAAAATGCATTTGGAAACGCGCCAAATTCGAAATCCATGACAACATTGGCTGCGATCGCGTCATCGCTAAATATGGCGGGTGCGATATAGCTCAGTCTGCCGATCCATCGGAGGAGTATCGTAGTAGTAGTGTACTACCTCAAACAGTCAGACATACTGCGCAGGAAGCTGCGCTGCGCCCGCATACATCATTGTCAATTACGTCAACGCCACGTTACAGGTACCGTTATGGTCAGGAATTTTTTTGTGAGCCCTTGCTTGTTGCCTTACCGTCACCATGGGTGCGCATGTCATTATGCCACGGATGCATCGTGCCGCGCAGGTCAGGACCTGGCAAACGATGATGCGCTCACAAAGCTTTGGCTCTTCACTTTTGCGTGCATTTTTTCTCCATGGGCCCAGGCAGACTGAGAAGTTTGACAGTCGAAGTACTGTACCACCTGTACATACTGACGTCTTCTAAGAAGTAAGAAACACCTCAACCTAAACAATGCGTTGCGCATCCACATCGATAAACCAAATTTGTCGATGTCTACTCTGTTCGGCTTCACTAGACCATAGATGGCCCAAACCTGGGGTGCGAACGGGGCAAGGATCCCACGCCGGCCCTACACCTGGACAAATGGAATGAATAGGATACTCGAGATCTTTGTCGACTACAACTGAGTCTTCCCTAGGTCTCTTAGTGAATCGTTGACCCACGCCTGACATTTCTGGCAAGGCGGAGCATAGCGACCCAAAGCGTGTGTCCAGTATCTCTCGCTCAGCTGGACCCTGTGCGAGTGCGCGCGTTCAGCGATACGAGACATATGCTCAAAGACAAGAACAGATCACGCAAAGTTTGGCGGTTCTTGATTCACTGTCTTGGCATCAGCCTAGTACCGCAGCCAAGGCGGCGAGGTGAAGATTACAAATACCTCCTGGGGCATGGCTCTTACCCAACATTCCGTCTTATCTGACATGTATGTGCCGCTTGGAGCCGACATGTTGTGCACTTGGTGTCTCCAAGCCCTATAATATCGCGTAGGCAGCAATCGTGTAAATGAACCTCAATGAACATACTACGTTTCGGCTGCCGACTGCAAGCTGAGTCGTTACGTGCAATTTCGAAGAGTGCTACAAAACGCTTGCAAGAGCAAGCAGAGTAAGCAAATCTGTCTGTCCTTCGCCCTCTGTCATCGTCGTACATGGACTGCACCCAGTCTTCGATTCGCTAATGAGCTGGGCCTATACCCCACGAGCTATGTCAGACTCCCCTTGCTTGCTGCAACCGACTACAGCCGTCTGACATGCCGTACGTGACTTTTGAGGATGAGGCAGCGCCCGTCAAGCGTCCGGCTCCTCCAGCAAAGACCACTTCTTCTGGGGGAGCTGACGGTCTGCATGGACCTGCGGTGCCCGCTGCCATTCAAGCACAACCCGTAGCGTCGACCTCCAATTCTACTGCGGCAGGCCTTAAGAGTCCAGCTGCAGGGCGAGACTTGGATGATAGGGATCCTAATTTCAAGAAGCGCAAGCGTCCGCGATCAGGTCAGAGCAACAGTCGTTCTCCGGCAGAGGGCGAGGTGCAGGATGCAGTTCTTGCTGGTGGCAATGAAGCTACTGAAGCCATTGAAGCCTCCACATCGTCAAGTCACGTAGGAAGCGTGTTAGAAAAGGGAAAGACCAATGTTCCATCTCCCAACAAGCCAGCCAAGCGCGTACGCACGTTCCACGACAACGTCGACGACAACATTTCTGAGGATGATCGGGACAACGATGCTGCAAAAAACCTCAAGCTGGACGTCCGACCTGGCGAGAGCAGAAAGCAAGCCCGCAAGCGTGTACAGTCGGACCGTCTTGAGAGAGCTCAGCAGCTGCTGGCGTCCAGGCAAAAGTTGCCAGTCTACTACGCAAAAGATGCAATCCTGAGCGAGATCGCTGCCCGCGACACTGTTATAATCTTGGGTGAAACTGGATCTGGCAAGACGACTCGTGCGTATACGTGAGGCTCTTCTGTATGTCTGAGTCTGACGTGTCTCGACTCGCCACTCAGAAGTACCTCAATTCCTGCTGTCATCGCAAATATGTCGACCGCAGCCACGGATAGCTGTCACGCAACCTCGAAGAGTTGCTGCCACGAGTCTCGCGCGACGCGTGAGTGAAGAGGTTGGATGCGCGCTCGGATCTGTCGTTGGCTACAGTGTCCGCTTCGACGATACTTCGTCTGCGAAGACGCGGCTCAAGTATCTCACCGACGGCACGCTACTGCAAGAAATTCTCGGCGACCGTCTTCTAGAAAGCTATGATGTCGTTGTCATCGATGAGGCTCACGAGCGGACTCTGAGGACCGATATGATTTTGGGATTCCTAAAGGACATCCAATCGACAAGGCAAAGCATGGTCAGAAATGGTGACAAGGGGAGTGACGGCAACCCCATTACGCCTCTGAAGCTCGTGGTCATGTCGGCAACTATCGATGCACAACAGTTTAGCGATTTCTTTGACCAGTAAGTGCGTAGAAACATGCGTACGGGCTTTTTTAACGCTTCGACGCGCACGATCCAGGGCAAAGATCCTATTCGTAAAAGGCAGATCTTACACAGTCAAGACTATGTACTTGAACGAGCCAACTACCGATTATGTAGACGCGGCCTTGAAAGCCATCTTTCAAGTCCACTACAAATGCCCCCCCGGCGATGTCCTTGTGTTTCTGGCTGGCCAGGACGAAATCGAAAATCTGCGTAGTCAATTGGAAAGCTATATTCCGACTTTAGATCCTACTAAGCAGCAGGTATGTGCTCGGATCTTTCCAGGGACGCGGCCAACATATTAAGTCTTCATCGCTCGCAGATGCTCATTTGCTCGTTGTATGCCCGCCTGACCCCTGCCGAACAAAACAAGGCTTTCAACATGGCCCCTCCTAATACTCGGAAGATCATACTTGCTACGAACGTCGCCGAAACTTCCATAACTCTGCCCGGCATCAAATATGTGGTCGATACTGGAATGCAAAAAGAGAAGACCTTCCATCCCGCGACTGGCCTTGATAGTCTCTTGCTCACTCCAATCAGCAAGAACTCGGCAACGCAACGAGCGGGTCGTGCTGGACGAGAAGTGAGTCCTCGCACGTGCACGTCCATGGTCTCGATGCGGTAGTCTTGACGGTTGGTCTTCCAGAGCAGTGGCATCTGCTATCGCCTTTACACCGAAAATAGTTACCAGAGTATGCGCAAGTCAATCCCGCCCGAAATACAACGATGTAGCCTGGCATTCGCGCTTCTTCATTTGCTCGCATACGGGCAGAACGATGTCACGAAGTTCAACTTCATGGATCGTCCAGCCGAGCCGTCCAGTGAGTGTGCTGCCCACGTAAAGAGATGTCTGTTCCAAATCGTTCTACCTTGCAGTTGCGTCTGCCCTCATGGAGCTCTTTGCGCTTGGAGCTACTGATCACAAGGGTCACATCACGGCTCTCGGCCGCAGAATGGCTGCGCTTCCTCTAGAGCCAAATCAGGCCAAGATTCTACTGGCATCTTTTGAGCACGAGTGCGCTTCGGAAGTGATCGACTTGCTGGCATTACTAGGGTCGGCAGACTCTCTTCTCTCGGTATCCTTTCAAAATCGTGAAGCAGCGGCGGAAGCGCGGTCAAAATTCATACATCGCTCGGGTGACCACATGATGCTGTTGAATATCCTGAAGGCATTTCAAGAGCTATGCCACAGCATAAAGGATGTCAAAGAAAGGAAGACCTGGTGTCGAGATCACTTCTTCAGCTACAAGGCACTCTTGCAAGTTTTGGATGCAAGAAAGCAAATCCGAGATCGTGTAAAGAGATTAGATCCGCACCTCAATTGTGACACGACCGCAGCCGATGACGATAGGCCAATTCTCCAGTGCCTCTTGGAGGGGCAATTCAACAACACGGCTATCAGGATGCCTGATGGCACGTATCGTCGCACAAGCGGTACTATGCGCATCAAGATCCATCCTGGATCCATATTGCATGGACGGTCAATCGATGCGATCGTCTTCACTGATCTTGTAAGTGAAGCGAGTATATGGCGATACCGATTGCTAAGACAATATGGAATGCAGACCTTCACTACGAACATCTACGCTCGACTTGTTTCTTCTATCCCTCTAATATGGCTACGAACAAAGGCTGCAAGCTATTTTCAACACGAAACTGCTCCAAGTGGCCCTGCGCGGTGAAGCACCACGCCATCTTCGAAACGCCTGCAACAACGGGACCTGACCGCATCCAACTCAGATGACTTTGGCAATCTCACTGTCTACAAAGGTCTCCAAGTTCCATCCGTTTGGTGGTTCTTCAACGACACCAGAATTCTCCAGGATTCTCAGCGTTTCCATGACGACCTCCCGTTTAATTTCCATGATATTCTTGGGGTATTCGGTGATCTTCAGCCCTGTTACAAACGCAGTCAGTCCTCTAGCATTTGCGGGAGACTCGAGGCAAAGGTCTTTACAATCTTTAATGTCCTGCTCCGGATATCCCAGAGTCTTCTTAATAAACTCGATGTCTTTGCCATTCTCTCGAGACTCGCGCGAATTGAAATCCTGCACTTGAACGTCGAGATCTTGCAGAAAGCGCTTGACGATGTCCTTGGATGTCTTAGCTTGCGCGACAATAGCCCAGCTTGGCCAGGGGGTCTAGATAACATCAGCCGATACCTATCCAACCGAATGCGATGCTTACCGGCACATTGCCAATAAAGCGGCATTCTTTCAAGATAAGCGACCGTTAGCTGACTCTAGTGGCCTTAGACCGATGATGAGGCGCACCTCCTGAGTCAACGTCTGTGGGGACGGCGATAAATATCAGCGCAGCACCCTGTGTCGGTAGGCGAACATTGGACTGATGCTCACAAGGCTTGGTCGTGAACCTGTAAATTCCGTCAACATGACAAGCTGCACATTGACAAGCGTACGCATGAGTACATACCACTCCCACAGAAAAGCAGCTGCAGTCCCATCATTGACGCCGTCACGCAAGCCCTGTCGTACACGTCAGTCCCTCTGATGGCTACCTGTGCGAGACTGCTACTCGCTTTGAATGTGTCAAGGACTGCAGGCTGCTCAGCAGTGATAGCAAGGTCGTATTTAGCTGGGCCAAGCATACCTTTGAATTCCAAAGCATCAACCTTGTTCTCTGCTTCGTTGGAGAACCATTTCTCCCGTAGAGCCATATACGATGCAAAGATCTGTGAGCCCGAGCCCATCCGCGAAACTCCAATAGGTTTGCCTCGTAGGTCGGCGATGCTGTTATATGGGGTGTCTTTGCCAGTGATTACAGCCCTGTAGCATAGTGTCAGTCGGTGCCTTTCTCCAGCCTGGGCGGGTTTAAGCATCGCACCAGTTGAGTGGGGAAGACACGTATTGTCCAACAATGCGATAGTCGGCTGCTTTTCGAACAATTCCAGCGATGAGAGACTCCGTGAGAGCCACAGCCTGTAATTACTCACGATGCATCAGCCTGAAGGCTGCGCAGTTCAAAGCTCTCATCGCGACGCTGAGATCGATGCAGCTACCTACCACGTCTATCTTGTCTTCCTGCAAAGCCTGTATCATCTGTCCAGTGCCACCTGTGATACTTCTCAGTGACCACTTGGTTGCTGATACGGCTTGCTGTGCTCACTGGGGCAGCTCACGAGCTCCAAGCTATTGTCTTTCTGGCCCAGCCACAATATCGGAGACGAGAAGTGCTGAAGGTAGCGTGACAATGAGCCAATGAGCCGAGGTGGATGATAGCAGCCTGCTGAGCTACCTCGGGCACATATCCGACGCGCAACTTGCTTCCAGCCATCTTTGCTGCTGTAGTCATTCGAAGCATTGCAGAGCCACATCGGCAAGCTGCGGCAACGGCGTCACAAAGTGGCAAGAGGGGAGTCGCACGCAGAGTCTGGTCTAGCAAAGTCCAGCGCCTTTACAGCATTGTCTGTCTATGAAATATACTTGTTTCCAGCTAGTCACTACTAATTACCACATGAAACGCTGCCATCCGTCCTCTGTCGGCCATGTGAAAGGTCTCCGTAGGAACACATACACTGTCACGCTATTGATCAAGGCATACAGGAGAGCTTCCACGGAGAGGACGACAGTCTGGGGACGCGGAAGGTGCAGGCGATATATCACGAATGGAATGATGAAGTATCGGAACTCGAGCAACGGAGAAGGTACCAGTACTAGACACGTGACTGACGCCCAGGCCCCGAAGGAGAGCAACGACCATGTCTTGCTTTGCCCTGTAGCTCACGCAGGTCAGCTCAGGATCGAAGAGGACAGAGCCAACGACCACTTACACATGTTCTGAACAAGGGCAGTGCCGCAGACGAGATATATGGGCGATACTGCGTACCGTGCTAGAGGGTGAGCGTTGAGGATTCGTCGCCAGATGTAGAAAGGGTAATGCCGGTTATCGGCAAGTAGGAAAGGGTGCTCGATCCTGTAGGTATTGTGGATGTAGATATATCGTTCGGGGCGCTCCACGGAGGCTCAGAGCGTTACTTACGTAAATCTGTATACAGACCAGCACACTCCTCCGCTGCCAACGATGAAAGCCAAACAGCGGCTATTATGTCTTTCAGCCCTATTCTCAAAATAATAGGGAACTGTTTCACGCACCCCTTCGTCGAGTACCACTGGCGGCATATTGACGTGACCATCTTCATACTCAAGAAATGAGGCGACAGCATGACCGTCGCGAAGGCCGTAAAGTAGTACAGCTGTGGGACATGGAGCACAGCGACATGCATGGATTTATCACCCAGTACGATACCCTCGTTCCACCGGACGAAAGCAATGAAAGCTATTGCCAGTGGAATGTACGGCGAAAGGACCTTGAATGCCAAACGTGGATTCGTCAACGTTGTACCGAAGAACGTGGAAAGTACACCAATAAGATTGCCTTCGGCTTTTCGTAAAAGGCCCGTCAGCATATGTGATCACTCCTAGAATACCCCTCACACTTACTCCTCCGTGCGTAGAAGAGGCGCTCCGGCCCAGCTCCCATGGACAAAGAAGTCACGTTGCGGTCCAATGCCTCAAATGCGATATATGCGATCCAGAGAATGTTTGTCTGCCGTAGGGTCAGAGAGAACGCCCCCCACTATGTTTAATGGATCAGTTAACGCTTGAAGAAGGAAGACATGAAGGACTTGCCGCTGCTGACAAATAGTAGCTGTTTCTCAAAGCAGCTCGGTATGCAAGCAACACTGTCACCAGGGATGCGAGGTCCGTGTAGTACAGGAAGCCGAAGAAAAATGCTACAGGAAAGGCTGAGATAGCCAGTCCTTCTGTGAGTCGCTGATCGACTGGTTCGGTGGTCTTCGTCGAGGGGTAGGCATTTGAACGTATCAGACGCAAAAGATCTGTGAGAAGAATCGGCAAGGCCAGAAGTAAGGCGGCGTTCACGCTCCGCAGCGCGGTGACTGTGCAGAAATTGGTTCCCGTTAATCTGGTCAGAAGAGCAGACGGAATGTAACTGCAAGAATGATGCTGTTAGGAGGCTGAGAGCTCTTGTCTTTGTTCGACTGCTGAAGCCTCACAGACCGGGAGGAGTCGTTAATTTCGGATCATACGTCTGCCAGTCTTCTGTGAACGTTTGAGCTTGTCTAATGTGGAAGATTTCGTCCTTTAGTCGCAAATTGTGCATCAGTCCAGCGCGTCGAATTGCATACAGCAGGCAATGGCCGGCCCATCAAGGCACGTGCATGGATACACGCAGCCGCTCACCATGTATGGCTGCGGAACAGTCTGCCAGAAAGCGAGTGCTATGGCAGATACTATGCTCACGTAAATCGCGTATGCGCTTGCAGATCCAACTGCCCGCGCATTGCTCATCGAGGGCCTGCTCAATGGGCCAAGTACGAGGAAAGCAGACCATCGCGCGCTTGTCTACACTTCGCAACAGCAAGTCTCGTTGTGGCAAAGAAAGGTCTTGAGGCAAAGGCAAGCGCTGTCAAGTCACTGAATACCTTGATTGAGCTATCAAGGCTCTCGCGCCTCGCTGCATGCAACAGAAGATCTACTCGGCTCTGATCAGATCTACCAGGCCCTTCAAATATCGTTTGATGGAAAGAGTACGAGCTATCGCTTGATCTCTGAGAATCTGTATAGGCGCACTCATACCAATGAGTGGCTTCTGCGAAGTTCGACTAGTCACCTCAACCGCGTGCCATAGCGAGTCAACCGGTTGTGCGGCTTCAGCAGGCTATGCAACAGTGATTGAGCTAAGGTCTTGCAAGCTGTGCCCATGACTAAGTGACACTTACAGTATACATTTGGAAGATCTGAACGGACGTGAGACCTTCGTGCAGGGTGAACAAGGTGCCTTTGCGCTTCGTTGCAAATCGTCGACTATAGAAGCATTGCGCGAGCACAGGTTCAACCGCAAGATGCGCACAGGATGCATGGCAGGAACGTCGTAAGGAAAAGCCGTGCTCACTCAAAGTATCCTAAAGCTACTGCGAATGAACGTGCATCGCCCTCCAAGACAGGGGTTGTAGATATACCTCTAATTAGTACCTCTGGGTACTCCCGGACGGGCAGAGGTCGAGCCAAGGAGGTAATAGACCTGCCAGAATCCAGTTTTTTAGACCTAGTATTCCTTTGAGTGGCGAGAAGCATTGCTCATACCAGTCTACTACGCCGTCTAGCGATGTATGTTGCACTCTTAGGAGGTCCTCCTCGGGTACAGCACTTCCAGGCTCGTGGTTGCCTAACAGCGGGAACGTTAAAGCATGAGTCCAAGCAGATAACAACTAGCGTAAAGAAGTTTATGATGTACCTCTTGAGAAGACGTCTTCCGTCATTTCGTAGACATACTCGTGCTCAGCATATTCACGTAGTCGTCGAATGACCTGATCGACGAGCTCGCCCGGCAATTGACCAAGAACAGAGGCCTGAGTGACACTCTGTACGCTGCTGCTATGTGACATCGACGGTAGCGATGGCTTGTCTTGAGAGGTGCTCAGCTCGTTGCCCGTGTATAGGTTTCAGTCACGAAAACGCAAGTTGTCCGAGGAGCAAGGCCCAGTGGCGTTGGACCGTCAAAAAGTGGTCTGCAGCTCATTCACAAGTCTGCTCTGTACCACGCAGGGCGGTCATTCGCTCACGCATGCGGACGCAAGCTCAGGCTCGATGTCTGAGGTGAGCTGTAGATGCTCCGAGCTGCTGTCAGCAGCGTCGCAATCGCGTATGTCATGCTTCTGAAGTTGAGCGAGACAAAGCATGTTTGACGCTGATATAACACAAATCAGCAGAGGCCTACGGCCAGCACGGACGAAAGGATGTCGTCGAAAACAATGTACGGATCCTCATTCGAGCCCGCAGCATCGGTCATTGCAAGTTCACAGCGCTGCCGACTCCGGTCTATCCCCTCGTAAGAATCCCATGAATAGCCTTCAGGAATGGAAGCTCCAGCTGAAGAGCACCGGGCTGGCTTTTAGCATCGCACCAATCCTCCAACGAGCACCACATGTCTTCCTTCTACCAGCCCTCCCATCCTCTGGTAGCATCGACATCGACTGCGCCTGTCGCGTGTTCTGGAAAAGTGCAAGGAACAACGCTAGTCTCGAAATGCGAAGACCAGGCGCACGTTGCCAGAATAGCACAAGTGAAACGCCGTCGCAGACTCTTACGGGCTCTGAACACGAAGCTTGCACATGTGACCGCACACACATCTACATGGACGGTCCAATATCAAGCCATATTGCCCTATTTGGCGAAGCTTCGCGGTATCTACGAGACCACTCTTCACGAAACTGACGTCACAGTCAGCGCCGCTGAACGTAAGTGTGTTCAAGACTTCGCACATTGGAGCATCCCAATTCTCAAGCAGAAGATGCACGACGACGAGGATGATCGCGCACTCATGTCGCTAGCAAGAGACACCATGCTCGTTACTACTACGGAAAGACAGGGTCGAAACTTTTCCGTCAATTTCGCTAGATGCTTAGCTACACTCGTCGACTGTCAGGCCAGCTGTCAAGCAGAAGGCTCGTCAATGGCTCGTCACCGCAACAGTCTGCCATCAGAAGTCCCCAGCGAGTATGCCAAGCTTGAATACTATCCGGCAGCGCAGGCAGAAGTTCTTGAAGTCATTTCCGAACCGCGTCTGAATATATCGTTTAAAGATATCTGCAAATGTCTAAGCAGGGCATCACCGGAGGCTTGGCTCCATCTGTCGCCCCGCACCATTCAATACTTGACTCGTGCTATACTGGAGTGTCCAGACTACAGCATTCGATTATATCACGCTTTATTGGAGGCTCGAAAGCATACCGAGCAGCCCCGCTCATTCAAAGGTCGCCTCCGTTTCCTGCACGAGTTTTACAGGATTCACCAATTCTGGGATCTGCATCACGTCAACCGCCGCTTTGGCCCCCGGCCCACGCAAATGGCTTTGTTTCATACACTCAAGTATCTCTTGTCAGCCAATGTTCAGCATCTCCAGCATGTCCAACGAGTCGCAGACCTGGACGTGCTCAAATCAGAGGCCACGAGACTTCACCGCAAAAACGTCTCCGCGCTTATCGATATTTGCCGCCGATCTTTCATACCTCCGGATCGTCAAATCATCGCTACGCTTCTCTCATCCGTGCTCAGTAACGGAGATGTCGACGTCGCCTATCTCGACAGCATGTACACCTGGTTGTGGCACGAATGGACTATTCTCAGAGAAGAGGAACCACGACCTTTGGAGGATGATGTTCTCCTGATCGGTTTCCTCGATGCGATAGATCCATCTTCGTCTCATTGGGAGGCGATGTCTGGTCATGTTGCCAGTCAAGAGACAACGCAAGACATCGCGCATTGGAGTGAACAAGCTTTGACGTTGGCCTTAGACTTGGCGGGGATACAGATGTCCCCAGGAGCAGGTTTGTTACTCTGCTCACATGCGCAAGATCCACCTCCATCCTTGCCTTTTGGGTTGCTACGCTCCATAGCATTAGCTGCACTTCGGGTGGGGGACCTTCGGACTTGCTTCGTCTGCTTATGGGACACAAGACTTCATTGGAGGCATGTCCTAGCCGTCTTGCACGGGATCGTGCACCTCATCAAAAAGCTGTCGCCGTCAAAACTCGAAATATCTAGAGCTCTCGCCAAGTTCTGCGCAGCCAACTGTGCTCCGCTCGCTGGCCGTCTCAATGCACATCTCGGATCTGACCACGCCAGCCAACTTGCAGAGGTTGCCATCCTCTTCCTTGAACGCGGCTACCATGAATTAGGTGCGCGATTCGCCCTGGTGCTATCCAATCCGCGGCTTTACGGAAGTGACCTCCTTCGGAAGCTTCTGCTAGCTTTGTACAAAGTTCGGGCGACCAAAGCTATGCACACCATGTACGAGCGACTTGCTGCATCGGAATGGCCAGACTCCATGCTGGCTATCTTTTTGAGCAGTCCAAGTCCAACCTTGTCCGACAAAGTGTGGATGGATGCCTCAAATCGAGCGATGACCCTGCCCTTGCTGCGCGCACGTCTTCAGCACCACAAATACAGTGCTCGGCTGCGGTTTCAGCATTGTATTAAGGATTACAAGGAGGCCATGCGCAGGATCACCACCGACGCCGACGAGAAAACCATGTCTCTCTTGCTGGATCTGCATATTCGCGCAGGCCGCCGAAAACAAGCCCGTTATTTATTCGGAAGACTGTCTGGAGGCAAGCAGCCATCAAGTACATTGGCACAGCAATACATGCGCCTAGTCGCCCTGTCTTCGCTTCGCATGGGACCAAAGTCGCACTTGAGCAAGCTCGCCAAATGCCTCGATACGCTGGAAAGCGATGGCGGTGTACATCATGCAGACCACCGCACAGACGTTCACATACTGTTGCAAACTTTACCATGGGCGGAATTTGACGAGCATGCGGTTTGGAGAATTTTCAAGATGGGGACCGACTTAGCCGGGCGAGGGGGAAAATGGAGAAGTGAGATCAAACCTCTTTACAAAAATATCATCGCAACTTTCAGAAAGCGCGGCAATCACGAAGCCGCTCGCAAAGTAGCGGATTTTATGATAACATCAGGTCATTATGTCCGGTACCCCATAGAAACGAAAAGCACGCAGTGATATATAGTGCAGCGGAAAAACATGTAGCGTAGATCGTGGAATATCGTGGCAATTACTGGCGGCCCTTTTTACTTGCCGTCCCCGCGAACAAAGGTTCAGTCGTCCGTTTTGCTCCCGATGTCCGGCGAGGTGCATAATCTTCATTCTCATCCCGGGCCAACCCTTTCAGAAACTCGAAGTCCTCGTTACGGTTCGATGGAAGAGTGTAGGGTCTCGACGTGGGCTCTTTAGGTGCTACTGGGTTGAAGATGACCGCTTGCTGCTGCTGTGTCAAGCGCGTTTCCACAGTATTGACCGTGGGTAGACTGCCAGGCTTGATCATGGTTGGAACCTTGAATGGTTTGTTGACGATTGTCGACGAAAAGGGTCGCGTGGCAGCAGGCGCACTTAGAGGTACCTTCAGACTGGGAGCAGTAGATCCAGAGAAGGGAGGCATTTTGGACGTCGCGTGCCCGTTCCCGATACCGCTGGCAGTGAGCGCTGAAGTAAAGCCAGGTGCTTGACTACCTGATGCCACGTTGTTTGCAGTACTAAAAGCTCCCGCAAATCGGTTGACTCCGCTGTTAGGTAGCTGCGCAGCGTACCGTCTAGCCTGGTCACCCGCGTAGGAATTGAGCCTCCAAGCCTCGCCCGGACGAACGGGTTTACTGGGGTAAAGATGTACATCCTGCCGACCGTAAGCTGGGTACGCGGGCTTAAACGCTTCTGCTGCAGTGTAGACAGGAGCGGTAACCGAATCGTAGCTGATGACAGCCCAAATGTCAGCTTAGGCCGAGTCATTGAGGGATTATCCGGCGTTGCTTACAAAGCTCGAGTACTGGCCTGAATGTCTGTCTCGGTTGCGATGCTTCTCTTGGTGACAGCACTGATGCACGCCAAGGTCTCGCCGTTCAATATGAGATCCGCGCCAGCGAAGGGCACATCTTTGTTGCGAGACAGAGGCTCGAGAAACGCAGTGAGGCTCTTATCTTCCGTTTGTCCTGCATTGTCCAGAACGAATGTACCGACTGTCAGAGCAACCCAAAAACGGCCAGTCATGTGCGAGAATGACGCACCACGTTCCATGCGCCGAGAAGTGTGTGTTATATGCAGCAAAGCTTGCGCTCTGGTCATTGCGACATAAAACAACCGTCTACATGTCCCGTTTATCGTATCAGATATCGCTCAACGGTATGAAGTAGTATAGCTTAATCCGCACCTTTCTTCAGCCACTTCAGCAGCTTCATGTTTCCGAAAGGCAGGATAGACGCCCGTTTCCGCTATCGAAACATATCAGTGACTCTGTCCCTCGTTGCGCGACAGAATGGCATACCTGCGGGAAGGAACACAACGGGCCATTCAAGACCTTTCGCTGCATGACACGTGGTGATTGTCACTTTAGAGGTAGTCTTGTCGTCCTTGGCATCTTGCGTCTCGGTGTCGGTCGAGAGCATTGATGCGACAAGAAATGTCCGTAGGGGGGTCGTAGCAGTATCTCCTTCTACTGTCGGCTCCGTATCGAGGTCAATCACGAGCTGTTCACCTTGTTGGCCTTCTTCGGCACTTGTAAGCTGTATAGAACCAGATATTTGCTCAGCAAAAGTTCTACAAGAAACGGAAGCTCGTCAGCCATTGTAAGTGGACTTTTGGAGTAGCGATCCAGACTGACTTGAGCTCGTTGACATTTTCCATCCGCGAGATATGTTCCACTCCGCTTGTCCGTTCAAGATGTTGTTTGTACGATATTGCTGTAGCTAGATAATCGATGAGGGCTTCTACCGAGTCACCACCTGCCGCCTTGGCCTTAAGAGTTTTCATGACATCGCAGAAGGTTCGCAAATTGGCTTTCTGCCCTGGCTTGATGTCCACGATCGGGTTTCCCCGCACCGCCTTCTGAACGACTTCGTAGGCTGATATACCTCGATCTCGCGCAGCCTTCTCGATATCTTTCACTGTTTTGTCCCCAATGCCCCTCTTGGGCACATTGATTATACGCCGAAAAGCCGCTTGACGGTCGCAAAGGAGTCAGCTCAGAACCGCCCACATAATGTACCGATGAGTATACGTACGAGCATACGAGGGGTTGTCGGCGAGCTGAAGATACGCCAAGAAATCCTTCACTTCGGCTCTATCGAAGAACTTGTGACCACCGATCATGCGGCTCGGTATGCCTGCCGTCTGCAGCGCTCCTTCGATGCTTCTGCTTAGCGCATTGTATCGCAGCAAGACGGCGAAGTCATTATAGTCCAGCACATTGCCCGAATGGGCAATCGTGCGTTTAATCTCGTAGGCGATATACGCAGCTTCATCCTGAACAGTCTGAAAGTTGCGAAGTGCGACCGGCGGCCCTGTGGGATGACTGGTCCGCAGAGACTTCCGTATCCGCTCCTTGTCTGCGATCGACGCTACATCAGCATAGTCTTCTCCGCCCGGTCACACTAAGTGCTCGCACCTTGTTGCACGACCGCCAATGCTGCATTCAGGATGCTGGAAGTGGAACGGTAATTTTCTTCCAGCATGACCTGCTTCGTGTTCTTGAAGTCTACATTGATCAAATCTCAACAATGTGCTTGCTTTCACCTGCTGCACTAAGTGCTACCTACGACCAAGCATATGCTCGAGGTTCTCGACATCTGCACTTCGCCACGCGTAGATAGACTGATCTGGATCACCAACTACCGTCAAGGAGGAAGAAGCGCGTGCCATGAGGCGAACGATGTTATACTGGATAGAGTTTGTGTCTTGGAATTCGTCCACCAAGACATGCTTGATCCCAGCCACACAAGAGGGAAGCTTTTCAAGCAGTCGTTCTCTGGCAATGGGATGTCCCACGTAAGGATGGTTATTCTTGCTTATCCTGAAGAGAATGCACTTACGTATATACCAAAAGATCATCGAAGTCTAGCGTATTCGATGCTCTCAATGCTTGTTGATAGTCACTGGGAGAAAGCTGTCAGCTGGCGGGCACATCTGCCATCACAGGTTCGTCCACGGGTGCTCACATATATATGTCTGCTATCGTCAATTTCCAAGAGTTGTTTCCTTCGGCCTGTTCCGCTTCAGCCATGTACAGTTCTTCGCTTATGCCCTTTGCTTTTGCCCGTGATATGGCATCTTGTGCAGTCTTCAGTTTAATTTCCTCGCTTTGAGAGGCATCTTGAGATCTATCCTGATCTTTGTTACGTGACTTGAATGCTTCATTGTGTTGAGCTACAATAGGCTTCAAAATTGACTGACTGAAAAGGATTGCCGATATTTAGTGCGTGGCAAAAGAACAAGTTACTGAAGGTCTACCTGTCGCTCTGATCTGCGATGACAAAGTTGGTCGGTAGCTCAATAGCTTTGCCGTATTTGCGCAAATCTGCGTAAAGTCATCCAGACACACATCAGTCACGCTCCTCTCGGCAGCGGCAGAGGCTGAGCCTACATCGGACAGCCACCGAGTGAAAAGTCCCCATCATGATCTTGTTGACACTTTCCTCGCCAAGAAGCAGACGAAGACGGTGTCTCATCTCGTTTGCAGCCTATGGAGCACTTGGATTCAGCGACGGTGGAGCTTGTGCCCGGTGGCAAAGACGCGTTAACGAGCCCTCAGCTCACCTTGTTGGTGAACGTCACGACGACGAGATCCTGAGGTCTTATCGCACATTCTTGAATCAGATGAGCTACGCGGCTCGTCAGGACCCTCGTCTTGCCTGTGGAAGCCAGACCAGACCGCGTTTCAAGTACGTGATCAGCAAGCCAGATCAACAACGTAAAGTCGACAGTTAAGCACGCACCACTGCCAGGACCGGCCAAGATCTGCAATCCGCCCTTGCTGCTCCATGTCACTGCCTCCAACTGCGCGTTGTTCAGTCCAGCGAGATATGAGCGAGCTGGATTGCCAGCTTGAGCCTGTTCCGCCTGTCGAGAAGTCGAGGCCGTGGCGGCGCTCGGGCTGTGGTCATTGTCATCATCGCTCTCGACGAGGTCGATGACTTGGCTCTTGACGTGTGTCATGCTCTGCTGGGTCTCAAAACATGACGCATTATTTCCTGCGAAGTGAGGAGTGCGTACGTCCAACACGAAGCCACACGACCTCCACCTTGCGACACAATCATCGGCAAACGCGCTGGTGGCGCACGCTGCTGTGGCAAGGCTGGACGGCAGTCGCACATTTAAGCCAGACACCCTGCATCTCTCGAGACTGCTTGGGACGATACCTGCTCACCTGACTACGAGGGATACTTTTGACTCTGCAGAAGCGGCCTAGACAGCTGTCGCGGCCTTTCCCTAACAAGCTTCTACTCTGGTACTATCGTATCGATCAGGGTATTGCGGACGAGCGTTGCTCAACGAGGCTGCAGAGCATGCAGCAGCACGTGGTATGTTTCGGTGTGCCAGGGAACAACGCCGAGCTCTTTGAACACCGGTATGCAGATGATGAAGACCATGATGAAGCCGCTGTGCAGAGTGTCTTTTTGCCTGGCAAACGCCGACGGGACTAGCGGCCGCGAGGGCAGTATACAGTTGGCGCACTGAGGTATCTGGTCAACGGTATGCATTACTCGAGTATACGACCGCTGCGGGAGTCCAGTCGGGACTTCCGCTGGGATAGGCTGTTTGACACTTTGCTGGTATGGCTGGTCAACGGCCAGCAGAGTCAGTACAGCCCCCAGTACAGCGTTGCCACGAGTACGTTCAGCTCTAGACATGCAAGAGTCACTGTCGTGTTCTAGAGTCACGCGGGCATGCTGTCGAGCTCTCACGTCAAGGTGTGGCTGCCAGCCTAAGCGGCCGGTCGACTGACAGATGCCGACGCTGCCTGCGAGGATAGCAGCTTCGAGCAATGCATGCAGGGTGTTGAAGCATGCAGGCTGTAGGTAAGCAGGTCAGTCGCGTGTGCCAGGCTATCCATCAGTGCTGTGTTCCAAAGTGCTCGTGAGGTCCGCTAGTGGGCTGGACTGTCCGGCGAGCGACGTGAGTCGTGTGAGGCGGTTAAATCTGCATAGAGTCGGAGCTGGCTTGCGGCTTGCAGTGCGCTGTCCCTCGTCTCTTCAATCAGAGTGTGCCTTGGGAAAGGGAGGATCCGCGCAAACCTTCCAGCTGGGCTGCCGAAGCCCGCCGCCGAGCCTTCCCTCGCAGGCGATCGAGAGCAGCCCGCAACTCTGGAAGTGCACGCAGAGGTGCAGCGCGCAGGTGAGGAGTACAGCCAACCCACACCAACGAGGACCGTCTTAATTTCCTTGCCGCAGCAGGTCAAGCGTCTAGGTGACACCTCGTAGAACCCTCCAGGCACGCCATCCAACTCCCATCTTCCCTCAAATAACCCAACACATCCGTCAAGATGGGCAAGACCAGAGACACCAAGCAGGCCTACTTTGACAAGCTCCTGGCTTTGATGCAGGAGTACCCCTCCATCTTCCTGGTCAATGTCGTACGTGGAGATCCCCCCTTCGCTGTGATACCAAACTCGTCTTGTCATATAGCTGACCGCTTGTGGCTGCTCGATTGCCTTTTTCCATGCATGGCACAACAGGACAATGTCGGCAGTAACCAGATGCATCAGATCCGTCAGTCCCTCCGAGGCAAGGGCGTCGTGCTCATGGGCAAGAACACCATGGTCCGACGTGCCATCCGTGGTGCCGTCTCCGAGAACCCCAGCTACGAGCGTCTGCTCCAGCAGATCAGGGGAAACATTGGCTTCGTCTTCACCAATGGCGATCTCAAGGAAATCCGCGACCTCATCCTCTCCAACAAGGTCGCCGCCCCTGCTCGTGCTGGTGCTTTCAGTCCCAACGATGTCACCATTCCCGCTGGCAACACTGGTATGGAGCCCGGCAAGACCTCCTTCTTCCAGGCCCTCGGTATCCCAACCAAGATTGCCCGTGGTACCATTGAAATCGTGGCTCCCCACTTGGTCACTGCCGCTGGAAGCCGTGTCGGTGCCTCCGAGGCCACCCTGCTCAACATGCTGAACATCTCGCCATTGTGGGTTGCTAGACCTCGGCCCCCTTATCCTGCATAGTCTAATTTACACGTCTCCCTCTTCGCCAATACAGCACCTACGGCATGACTGTCGCGCAGATCTACGACCAGGGCAATCTCTTCGGTCCTGAGGTCCTCGACATTAGCGAGGATGTCCTCATCCAGCGTTTCATGACCGGCATCAAGAGCATCGCCGCCATCTCGCTCGCACTCAACTACCCTACCCTGGCTTCCGTCACCCACTCCCTGGTCAACTCGTACAAGAACCTCCTCGCCGTGTCCGTCATGACCGACTACACCTTCGAAGGTTCCGAGAAGATCAAGGCTTACCTCGAGAATCCCGAGGCTTTCGCCGTCGCCGCCGCCCCAGCTGCTTCGGCCGACGCTCCAGCTGAAGCTGCCCCTGCAGCAGCAGCTGAAGAGGAGAAAGAAGAGAGCGATGATGATATGGGCTTCGGCTTGTTCGACTAGACGCGTGTGTTGCTATCGTCCAGCTAGTCGTACCAGCAGTTTCATCGAAAAAAAGAATCTGCCGCCCAGTCTTCCCGATTTCCTTCTTTGCTTCGCGCAGTAGCTGCAAAGCAGGTGCATGTCAGTCTGCCGCACGTCACCTAGATCACTGACAGTGCTTCCGAACTGTTCTGAAAGCTTTCAAGGAGGTTAGTAAAGACATATGGGTGGCAAAGGTGGCCATATTCCGTAGCTTGCGCAAAGCCACCTACAATTGCGATAAGTATTTCAACAAATTCAGAATTCAAGAGCATGTCGGACAAAGGCCACAGCATTGCTTGGACCCTCTTTGACGGTAGAAGATTGAAAACTACGTGAAAGAAAAGGGGCCGCCAACCACAACTTGCTCTTAAAGGTCACATTGTGATACACTATTTCATCATGAAAGGCCATCTTCTATTTGTTTCGTGCCAGTTTCCTTCAGAATCAATGTCTCTAAAATGCGGATTGAACCAATAGACGCTTTTAAAGCCGTATCTCTCATAAAGCGCCTCGCCTTGCGGTGAGCTTGTCAAGCCTATCAGATGATCGTTGTTGGTGTCGTTTAGTTCTCGTTCTCGTAGTGTGCACAAGTACTTCTCCTCTTGCTCCCGAATGAACCGCAGTCCATGTTCAATAAGTGCCGTACCGACTCCTCGCCGCTGACATGAGGGATGCACGAAAAGCTGCTGTAGCATCCTATCACAGCACAAATAGTTTAGCTAGACGCCCTTGTCGTGAACGACATGTCAGATTATCCTTACCACAAACGCTTGTCGCCAGCGAATTGCTCTTTCACCGCGAGGGATTCCGCACCAAGCTTGGCTGCCAGCTCATGGTCACATTCAGGATCAGGATCTTGTATTCCGTCTGGGATCCTAGCATCAAGGCTTGCCTCTCCTTCTATCGATTGAACCTTGCGCTGCCTTCCGATGTCTTGTCGAAGTGCTTCGGGTCTTGACCAGATCATGTATCCTGCAATGATATCTGGACCATCTGCATCGTCGGCAGGGGCACATGCTACGGACATGACGTTGTTTTCGTCGCGAAGCAATGCCTCAAGGCTACGAACACTCCTGGCCAGTCTCTCTTCAGGTCTTATTGAAGAATTGGCCAGACGGTTCGGATACACCGACGGGTACGTGTCACGTTTGTTGCCCCAGCAGATTGCCAGCTCGTGTAAGTCCGCAGATGCAGCAGGTCGTATAGTCAGTCCAGGGATCTTCTCGGCCTTGGCGTTAGTCATAGTGGATAGACCAGGAAGCCCAAGGTAGTGGACGTTGTTAGAGCACAGACAAGGATGATTCATGTCGCTTGCGTAACTCTGGCGCTTCGTGTCCGAGGCACTGCCACATGCCGCAGCAAATTTCTTTGTTGACGAATGACTCGGCATATTGCGATTCGGTCATACACATGCACGTTGGCTCTACGAAATTAGACGAAACATGGCAATGACTGACGACGTGCATTTGGTTACCTTCGAATAATCAGAAAACACACTTATGTCTTTGATTGCAGACAGCTTCTGTCGCTCGGGCGTTGTCATTGAAGCGAAACACTTTCCACGTTATCGTCTGCCGTGAACAGTAAGCAATTCTAATGTCATATCTAATAACAGACCGTGCATTTTCAGGCAGTGTATTACAACATGTAGCGGCTTTTGCCGTCCGTAAATTGGGCATGCTTGTGGAAACACCTTTGGTAGATTTCCCATCAGACTTCGGCACTTACAACCCGAGCAATAGCTTACTTGTTAACCACGTCGTAGTCTACACGTGGAGCTACTTTATAGCCCTTTTCCAAGGCCCAATTGCGCACGTATTCCGGCTGAGGACGCATGCATCAAAATCCTTGCCTTATCGCGCGACCGTATTCCGCGGCTCACATAGTCTGTGATAATCCCGTCAATGCCCAAGTCTTGCAGTTGTTCTACGGTGTTCAGTCGATCTACCGTCCATGGTGCGGCTTTCAAGCCGAGCTCGTGTGCGGTGTCCACCATTGAAGAATTAACAAAGGATGTATAGCCAGGGAAAGAGGGATCTAGAGCACTGAAATTACTTGCCGAGCTGACTGCCGCGGGCGACAAGACGTTCTACAAAGGGCGTGTCAGCGCTCGACGCCAGTGGCAATGAGCATTCACGCCTTACTGCTCCAATACTTGCAGCAGCCTGTGCTACTTTGGCACCCACGGAGCTGCCTGGGAACGAGTTGATATCGATGCCAGCAAGCCAGTCCGAGGGTCCTGAGGTGGCGTCCGCCTCGCCGATTCGTGCGTACAGCGTGGTGTCACTGTGGTCCACCCATGAGCGTCACGGCATTTGTAATGGTCACAACAGACACTCACTCGACCAAGGCTGACGTTCTCAAGGCAGGCTTGAGCGCTTTCGACTTTGTCGAGTGTCAGCACCGGATACGGATGATAAGCGCGAATTGGGCAGACACACCTGCTTGATCGTTCGCCAGTCAAAACTCTGATAAACGATCCTATCAATGAGACCGAACTCCTCAAAGACGGCTAGCTGTTTCTCCACGAAGACTTCTGGACCGCGCGTGATGTTCGGAAAAACAGGGTCGACCTTGCTGCCATCACAACCAAGCACGTCGATTCGTTTCAACCTTGCAGCGAGAGCATTACGAGACCTACGATTCGATATTGTAAAGAATTGGGGCTTGGGTACACCTAACAAAATCCTGTCGGCGGTATCTGTCAAACATTGGAAATCGTCTGCTTCACATAAACTCACAAAGAGCTCTCCAAGGGTCGCCAGCTTGTGTCCCGGATATAAAAGCTGGAATGGGTAGCCCGCTTGGCGCAAAGAGCCACAGTCGAGCGTCTTGATCTGAGCCAGCGTCAGGTTCGCAACGTACTGGAAGTGCGCGCCAAGCGCTCAGTCATGGGTGTGACGGCCTAGCAGCATATTATCGTACTTTGCCAACATAAGGATAATTGGGATCGTCTTGCGTAACTGGTGCGGTATCTTTGCACTGCTCAAATCATTTTAGAGACATTTCCTTGCCGGAGCTCACCATTCACTTACCTTTGCGCTGTCAACAGATTCCTGTACGCAAGCCCTGTCAATTCACGACCTGCTGTATCATGAGATGCAATACCGTGAGAGACACTGACATCATGCCAAACGCTAGAGCGAGTCCAGTGGCCGCTCAGCTATTGAAAGGGTCTGACTGTCAATGATGACTCACATGACATGCCCATCTGTGCAAATTAAAAGCGGCTCAACCTAGAGCGTGCCGTGAGTAGCAAAATCGGCCACACCTTTTGTGATTCCGTTCTGGGAACAATGTCAAGTACGTGAGCTTCCATCGACTACCGGGCAGGATGGAACACTTACGTCTAACTCCAACGTGGTCGCTCCCGATGTAAGTGCCCACGCAAAGGCTGCCAAGGTGTTCTCAACAGCTTGACCTCTGGCGCCCCGATGACCTTGAACGTCGTAATATTGCGCGTACGACTGATGTTTCTCCAAGGGACTGGACGGGGCCGCTTGGATGAGAGAGGGATATAGGCCAATTAGCGCAAGCAGCGAAGGAACGGCAACTCCGAAGGCCATGTTGTCACGTGCTCGCTGCCTCGCTGGACCGAGTTGCGATTAGCAGCGCGCTGCGAGTAAAGTAAGTGATGGAGGTGCAGCCGCCCGTATGAGAGAGCTAGAGTAGAAGTCGTTGCATGCGCATTTGTTCAGCGTCTGCCACCATCGCCGGTCATTCGTCAGAACGTGATGACCGTGTCGTGGAACGTGTCTGTGCAGCTGATCGACCTTCGCCACTGTTCGCACTGCGCTGATTTCGAATGCCATCAGTGACACCAAGGAAGACACAGAGTGCCAGCAAGCGCGTGAGGCAGATGGAAGTTGGACTTGCGATCTCGTGTGTAAAACATTCAGGCACTCAAGACTTGCTTCGGCAGCTGCACTGGCAGGTAGATGGGATTCAGCCGCTCAAACTCGTCTGATTTGCAACGGGTTCTCGAGACTAGAACAGCGGCATACAACGCGATTGCGCGGCGACCGTCACTCAGTCTTCACTTTGATGGAGAGACAGACTCGGAAACAGCCAGCTAGGTCTGTGATTCTTCCGAAATTGCTGCTTGTTCTGCATTATCCAGCTTGGACGGCATTGCTGCAAGATTTTCGTCTTGACTCTTTGAAGAGCGCTTGGAAGGCTTTTCACGTCTATTCGTACCTCGTGAGGCTACTCGAGATCCTTGACTCTTGCTGACATCCTTTCTTTCCGTTGGATTATGCCTGAGCCGCTTCTTCGCATTCTGCGAGGGCGCTGGCAGCGCAAGCATCCACTCCGGAACGATGCAGCCTGAATTTCGCATGACATTGACGATGCTGTAATGAAATTTGTGTCAGCTCTTGAAAGCTACTGTGAGGGAGACAAGGAGATACCTGCGCAGGAACGGCGAATCATCTTTGGTAAAGAATGTAATGGCCTTCCCAGAACGTTGTGCACGTCCTGTTCTTCCGATGCGATGGATGTAGCTTTGAACGCTTTGCGGAAAGTCGTAGCTATCCCTTACTCAGCCGCTGCCTATCTGAACAAGACAGTAGGCGTGAACCTACTTGATAACGAGCTTCACGCCTCTGAAGTCGATACCTCGACTCATGACGTCCGTACAAATGAGCACCCAGATGGTCCCATCTGCAAACGACTGCACTATCTGATCTCGTTCCGCTTTGCTGCGCTCAGCGTGCATGGATTCGGCTCGGACTCCGTATGTCTGTAGCTCCTTGCACAGATCATTGGCTCGTTGAATGGATTGTACAAAGAGCAACGCAGGTGGTGTGAGCGTTCCAGTCGAAATTATGTTCTTCAGGGCCAGCAGCTTGCCATCCTCGGTTCCGCAATAGGTCAATTCTTGACTGATACTGGCGGTGGCTGCATCGGTCCCTCCAATGATGATGCGTATCATGTCTGTGCCCATGACGCTCTTGGCGAGTTCTTCCACTCCAGACGGTATCGTGGCCGAGAACATGGCTTTTCGCAGGTCCACGCTCTTGCAGGCTGCAATGATTTCGTCCGTTTGAGTGAGGAAGCCGAGTTCGAAAAGCCTGCAATCGCTCGTTGAGCCTCAGTAGCACAGGACAGGTAGCAAGCATCACGTACCTGTCTGCCTCATCCAATACAAGGTTTGTCACACTGAAAAGTCCATGTCAATGGAGAAAAATGCTCGAAATGTGTAGGGAAACATACTGAGAGAGGTCAATTTCCTGTTCTCTGACAGCATAAACAAGTTTCATTGGCGTGGTAATGAGAAGGTCGACTCGCTGTTCCGATAAAGACAAGGACGAAGATGGCTCCTGCTCATCAATTTCGCCAAGTAGGGAGACATTCCAAGAAGTGCCTTTCTTGATCTTTGACGACTCCGTATAAACTTGTCGAGCCAATTCGCGGGTAGGCTCGATGACCACTGCACGGGGTCCTCTGGGACTTCCTGGCGTGTCCTTGCTCGTAATAGCAGAGAGTAGAAGAGGCAGCAAGAATGCCAAGGTCTTGCCTGATCCCGTAGGTGCGCAAGCCAGCAAGTCTCTTCTTGTAAGCATAACCGGAGGCGCTTGCATTTGAATTGGTGTGGGCTCCATGACACCCATAGCGAACAGGTTGTCTAGCAACTCCGATGGCAGAGACGGTAGCGCTGTGAAAGACAACCAAGATGCTGGTACATCTTCACCGCTGGTTCTGATTTTGTTTCTCTTTTTGGTTGCTTGGACGGTCTCTGAGAGCCAGGCAACATCAAGGGTAACACCGTGAGCTCGATGACATCCTGGCTTGTGGCGAGTAGACAGCCCCAAGATAGCGAGTCGGGGAGGCTCACTCTGCATATCCACAGAGCCATGAGCTAGCGAGGCCAAATCCTGTGATCTACCGGTCGAATGAGCTGAGGTATCCTGGACACACGGGAGGGAGATGAAGATTTGCAATATTCAGTGTAAACAGCCCACTACAGACAGCCCCATTGCAAACAGGTTTTGCCCACCTCGGCAGTCCGCTGTCGTTTCTGGGCGCGCTTGCCGTTGAAGCGCAGACCGGATGAAAGGCTTCGAAAGGCGTCCGTAGTGTTCATGATGCGGAAGCCTGAGAGACGTTTGACGTGGCTTTCAGTCAAGGCCTTGCATGGAGAGCACGGGCAAGCAGCCGTTGATCGGAAGTGGCGGCCAGGCCTCACCTTTCGCGACCGTTGTGCCCTTGCAGTTGGCCAAGCGCAGCGTCAATGGACCCGAAGGGACGAAACGTTGATGACAAGTATTCTGTGATACTTCCAACTTACAATGAACGCAATAATCTCCCGATAATCGTTTGGTTGCTGGTCAGGACGTTCCAGCAAAGGTGCGTGTAGTTTGGGTGTGAATGAGGCCTTCACAGGGTCAACGGCATCTATCTAATAGCTTTGCTGATATGCCACGATGCAGCAACCTGGATTACGAAATAATCATCGTGGACGATGCCAGTCCTGACGGGACTCAGGACGTGGCAAGCCAGCTGGCCCAGCTCTATGGTGACGACCGTGTGGTGCGCCGCAGCGCGTCATGATGGGAATATCATCTAGCTCTGACGTTCTCTTCTGCAGCTGCTGCGACCGCGTCCCGGCAAACTTGGTCTTGGGTAAGGCGACAGATGCTGGAATGCAAGCTCCTCTATCCCTGCTGAAATGGTACTGGCCCTGCCACAGGACCGCCTACATTCACGGTCTACGATCTTGCACGGGAAATTTTGTCGTCATTATGGACGCGGACTTCTCCCATCATGTGAGTCGAGGTCTCTGCCCAAGCTCGTTACAAGTGCCGGCTTACCATCAGGCATCACCCGCCCGTATGTCGATGCAGCCCAAGTTCATTCCACAAATGATCGCGTCAGTGCTCGCCCAGGGACCATGTTTGGGAAACTCGCTAACGGGCGCTCAACAGACTACAACGGCAGCACAACTGTGACATAGTCACCGGAAGCCGATATATTGATGGCGGAGGTGTTCATGGTTGGGACTTGAAACGAAAGGTCATTAGCAGGGGAGCGAATCTGCTAGCAAAGCTTGCTTTGTGGACAGGCGTCAGTGACGTTACAGGATCGTTCAGGTAAGACTATTACGACAGTCCGTTGCCAGCATTGATAAACCTCTCAACAGACTTTATCGAACACCAGTGCTGAAGCATCTGATAGACAAGACCCTCTCGAAAGGCTACGTTTTCCAGATGGAGATCATTGCGCGGGCCAGAACAGAGGGATTCATCATTGAAGAGGTGCCCATAACCTTTGTCGACCGCATATATGGTGAAAGCAAACTAGGCAAGAGTGAAATCGTCGGATATGCCAAAGGAGTCTGGCAACTTTTCACTACTATTTGACTCTGGCATACGACGCTGAACAGCGATGAAGGTGTCGAGAGCCCGCTTGACGTTCATTGCGCATAGCTCTACCGCTTCATCCGAATCAAGCCCTGCATCATGTCAAATGAATTCCCGTTGGGCTGCAGATCGACGAAAGTTGTGGACTGGCCTTCGTTCACAGGAATGGTGCGCAGACAGCCGCTGTCGGGCGCAATCCCGACAATCTTGACGCGTTGCTTGTTCTCCTCTATCGTGACGATCTTGTCACTAAAGAGCGAGACCCAGGGAAAACGCAAGTTGGCGGATGACGCTACGGATTCAATCAGAGAGCAACATACCTGTGTAGCCAGTACGCATAGTACGCAGAAGAAAAGGGCATGAAACTCTTCGACTGCTCGAACTGATTCCAGCGCGCCTCGAAAACCGCTAGAATCCTCGCCAGGAGCTCTTCTTGAGTGAGAATTGGCAAACTAGACGAGTGCAATGTGTTGTGTCGAGTGATGAGTTCACATAGCGCTGCTGTAGCCGATGCGTTTGTAGTGTTCACGCCGCATCCTGTTAATGTCAAAATCAGCTCAGAAGCGCAGGAAAAACGATCCAAGAGCCACTGAAATTACCAATGATGACGGTGAAGTCACCGCCTGCATAGGACGACGTGACCAAAATCCCTCCCACTTTGCGCAAGCCTGCATCTCCCATTTCCGCGTATAGATCGTTGGGCCATTTGAGACGCAAACCGAGATTCTCGTAGCCCGGCATGGTGCGCACTGCCTCTACGACTGCCAAACCGAAAAGGTACTGGGCAAAAATCAACAAAGGTCCCATGGACCGGTCTGCTCGGAGCAAGAGCGAGAATTGGAGGCAGCCCGGCGGTGACAGCCAATTGTTGCTACCACGCCCTCTGCCAGCTATTTGATGCGAACCCAGGAAGACAAACCCGCTTGGTAGCCTCGATTGAAGGCGGGGGTTCCTAGAGACAATGCGCAATGTTAAGAGATGTGACTGTTGACGAAAGTGTCATGCTTACTTTTCCAGGACCGTCTGCGTAGAAGTTACAACTTCTCCGTAGAGTATCTCAGACCCAAAGCTCGGTCTGAAAGGTAGCGGATTGTCGGCACGGGCTAACCGGAGCTTCTCGTAGAATTCTTGCAAACTAAAGACTGGCGTGATGTCGCTAGACGGTAGGTCATCATCAACGACAATGACATCAATGTTGCCATCGGTCTTTGATGGACCGTCCCGCAATACGTGGTCGAGCTGATCCTTTCTATGCAACCTGAAAGTATCGTGCAAATCGGGGAGAATCGTTGGAGTAGCGCCAAAAGAGAGCTTGTAGGCCGCGGCAAGTTCCTGGGCGAGAGCAGTTGCGTCACCATGTCTGCTGGACACCAAGAAATGGGGGGTAGGGCCAGGAATGTTGGGCATAGCCGAGGGAACATGCAGATCCAACAGGGATAGAGAGACCCGCACCAGATCCATGCTACTGGCAGGTCTGACGCTGAAAGAGGCATCCGTAGCTCCCAAAACGGCAGGGCGTTCCGGATGCACACCCCACAATATCGCTTTGCCGGTTCCTGGGTTACATATGAGGCCAGCAGGAGGACGACGATCAAGCTCATGATAACGCGCGATGACTGTGGCTGACGTGCTGCCGGCTGGCTCCTCGAAGTATCCTCCACCGTTGTGGTACACGGAGACTTGGGGAGGATGGGCTGGCCAGGCCCTAACGAGCTGCGATGATTCGAGCGAAATCACTGCGTTCCGTGCCCCGTCTTCGCTGTCGTAGGCGAATCCAGGATACGCAGACCCAGTGCAAACGCCTTCGTAGAACTTTAGTGGACGTTCCCCAGCGACTTCGAAGCCATCACGTCCGACCTCAAACTCGATGCGAGTGCATGCAAAGTATGCTCCTGCGCAAATGCCCAGATACCTGCCGCCTGCATTGTGCACCCAGTCGGCGATACGTTTGCAGCCAGAGTCGCCCAGGCTGGCAACATATCCTAGATCTCGGCCACCAGGAAAAGCCAAAAGGGCACAATTGTCTGACCATGGGTCTTCAATGAGGGATTTTGCGCTGATTTCCAGCACATCGTAGCGGGGCGAAAGAAGCTGTCGCAGCGAGGTACGTAGATGGCCAAGACTTGTGGTGGAAACTCCAGCACCGGCGTAAATCAGGACGTTCGTTTTAGAAGAAGTGGTCATGGCGAAGAAAGCAGATGCTTTGGGACGGCAGAGACGTCATGCATCCATCTGGATCTGGCATGTCATGCTCTTGATGTCAGTCGAGACGGTTGCAGGAAGTGAACCATTAGTCGGTGGCGAGTTCCTCAGGCTCTCCCTTTGCCACTCGGCAAACAATGCAGCGCTTCGCAGTCCGGAATGCTAGGGAATCATTGATCTTGCAGCACTAATCGCCGTTTTGACATACTCTAGATGCTTGTGTACAAAACAGAAGGTCGCTTGCAAATTTCTGTGGCAACTGCTCAAACACCTGAAGCTTTACCCCACCCTGCACAGAAGCAGAGCGGCTCATCAAGCTTACGGGAACATTCTGCACGATTTCTCCAATACGTACCTTGGTTCTCGGGAGGCTGAAACGATTTGCCCGAAGGCAAAAGTCAATGACCGCTTTCGGAATCTACTTTCTCAAAACCACCGTATACAAAGACATGCGCAACGGAGTTGGATTCAATCTTCCCTCTTGCAGGGCGCAGTCTCTAGATCTGATAAGTGTAGTTATGCCACCAGATAGGCCTATTGCGGTATTCGGAGAATGGTAAATGAAGTGTATGGCTATGCGGCGATGTCCAGCCATTTAGTTCTTCCTGCATCGCGGATGACACTCATGGCCTGCACGAGGATGGCGGAGCCTTCTGGATGTCCTTCGGGATTCATATGCGTAGCATTTGGGGATAATCTACAGCACCGGCTAATATTCAAACTTCTCAACTCCTGGAACATCATCTTCCAGTCCAGCTTTGACAAATGACTCCATTCAAGCCATTCGCTGTCTGAGATGTCGAGGTGCTGGAGAGTCGGCAGAGCCAATGCCAAAGATTGTAGCGGCAAATACAAATTGGTGTCCAGACCAGCTAAAGATAAATCTCGTATCGGCAGCCCGGCCAGAGCACTTGTGAGCGAATGTGAGATAGTGAACTGACTGTAGGACAATTTGAGGGCTTTCAGCACCGGTAGACGTGCAAACGTGGAGCCACGATGGTCGGAACTGGAAATGATGCGCCGCAACGTGGACATCGAGATCTTGCTTCTGGAAAGATCTAGACTTTCGATGAGCCTCTCGTGGGAAACTTCCTCCCCGTCGATACTCGCTTCCCAATCTGCGTCGTTCGTTTGCTCGTGTAGGCCGTCTGATGGTATGTCCAAGTTGTCATCTTCCGCCTCGAGCAGGAGCGCATAAGCGCTTGCATCGTCTAGCGGGGCAACGTCAGGAGCCATATTTATGAGAAGACTCTTGAGATGCATTGGCAGGAAGGCCACGTCGTCTAACAAAGGTCCGCCCAGGGACATGTCAATGAGGAAACGAGCGAGACATTCTTCACGAAGGGTGGCGGCAACGCAGTGCCGCGTTGCTCGAGATTCCCGAACGCGCCCCTCGAGCTGCTGAGCCTGGCGTGTAGAATTTCGCTTTTGTGTATCTCTCTTCTGGGCCAGAATGTCTTTTGTCCAGGAATGCGGGACAGGCCCAGCTGTTCGCAGCCGGTGCAGAGCAGCAAGTTGTCGCTCCTCGGTATCGTGGAACAAGAGACCAGGATTGATGCTATCGTTCGCATAGGCCTGAGTAGATTGTGCTGGTCCGCGTCGTGATCTGTGTTGTTCTCGACGCGAGGCTTCCAGCAGGGAGCTCACTGTCTTGCCCGCCGCCGCCGATCTGGGTCCTGAAGCTGGTGATCCTGACCGCCATGGCACTGTAGTACAGATTAGGCCCAGAGCTGGCGTGAGTGGCCATTTCATAGATAATCACTCACTCGGCAAGTCCTCAGATTCATACGGCCCACCTTCTCGGTTTGGACGGCACAAGAAGAAAGTCAAATCATGGCTGGCCCACGTGCAAGTCAGAATCGGTTGGCGCTGTGACTGGATCCTCATGCAAATGTTCATATCGAGCCCCAATCGGGCTCGCGGGATTGACAGCACTAGTAGCTATTCGCAAAGCGCTTCAGATGCTTGTATATACAACAACAGAACGACGCTTGCGGGTTTCCAACTGCACGGCACTGATATAGACATCGTGTGGCAATCGCCTCCTGCACCCAATCCATCATTATCCCATTCTGCACAGAAGGAGAACGGCTCAGCAAGGCTTGGAATGACAGTGCGTACTGCTTTCTGACCATACCTTTGACTGAGGTCATCGGGAGGCCGAATAGTCTGCGCAAAAGTCAATAACCGCTTGAGACTTTGAATGTACTTTCTCGAAACTTCGTCATTCAGGACATGCGCAACGGAGTTGGATTGAATTTTTTCCCGTGCAGAGCGTGCATGAATTCCCACCTGCCAGGGAAAAAATCCGGACGTATACATGTTAGAGAAGTGAAAAAAGAAGGAGCTTCTTCGAGTTTTTGAATGGCAAACTCACCATAGTAACTCCAATAGGCCAAGGTGCATTGCCAATGCTCAGACGAAGATAGGTGTCGTTTGCTTTGAGGTACTCCCGCTTCTGCATATAGTGAACAATCTCTGCTAGAGCCAGCAAAACATCCGGCTGAAGCTCGCGCTTGCGTAGCTGTCGCATCAACGGCTTCAAATGCTCTGCGCTTTGCATCTGGGTCACAGCTGCGAGCTTGCCCTGCTGACTTCGTCTTATGTGGTCTGAATTGACACGCCCATCAGTTTCTCATTGGACGTATATCTACCTGCACGCCTTACCTGGCCTGTCTGCCATGAATGCCTCCCATTCTTTCAAGACCCGCTTAATGCCGTAGTATATCTGGGGGTACAGCTTGTTCGGATTCTTCTTGATGAGAGTGAGATCCACCTCTTCGTAGGCGTCTGAGCTTGGCTTGAGATCCGCCGTGTCCGCGTCTTCTGACTCGCTGCCAGGACCAGCTGAGCCTTCGCGACCGCCTTTCAGTCGGTCCAGAGCAGGATTGCTACCACTGCCTCGGGATAGCTCTTGCAGGTCAAGACCCTTGTTCATGCCTTCCATCGCCCGCATAAAATCATTCTGACCTCCTTCAGAACGCTGTTCTATCAATTCCAGGGCCCTCAGGCGCAATCGACGCTCGCTGTCTGCCTCTCCGAATAGTCGGATAGGTTGGCCTTTAGCTCTCAGCCTTCGTACGGCCTCGGTATTGGAGATGTTGAAGGTTTCTGGCTTGGTGACTACTTTGCCTTCACCATCCTCTGCCGGCTGTTCTCGCGGCGCGCCAGTACCATCTGTCTCTTCTGTCTGCTCGTGTAAAGCGAGCTCGGCGGCGGCGACCTATTCAATGCAATCGAAGATGTTAGCATGATCCTCCTTCAGACCTGCAAGGCGTGTGGACAGCACCTTTCGCGCTGATGCATATATCTTTGTCTCTTTGGCCACTCGTTGGCGCTCTTGCTCTTCTCGCTTGGCTGCCTCTGCTCGTTCTTGCTCCTCACGACGCTGCCGCTCGAGGTCACCCTTGCGCATGTATTTTGGAGCCGACTGGCTGCCACCGCTGCCACTTGCATCTTCAAGCGTACGCTTCTTGCTGGCGATCTCTGCCTTCAAGAAGTCCATGGCCGTCTGAGGCCGTGTCTTCGCTTTGCCCGCCCTGCGGTCCGCAGGAGCTCAACTGCGTTGTGCCAATAAATCTGGCGTGTCCTCCTCGATCTCGTTTCTCAGATGAGCGGGCCCGGCTGCCCACGGGGTTGCATGCGCCAATACAGACACCAACTGCCGAACAGCGCATACTTCACAAGCCGAGCACTCCATACAGACGCACTCAGACATCATGTCGGGCGAAGGACAGGCATACGTGCTCCAGACGGCTGGCTTTGGTGAGACAGAAGCTCGTTCACTGCAAGAGCTAATCGCAGGCTTGCTGAAACATCTGATTCCATTCGCGCCCTGCCCACGGACCGCTAGACGCCCGGTAAGTATGATGTCGCATACAAGCTCAATCAGGCAGGCCTTTCGGCGCCGGTGCTGACCATCCTTCCTTTTCTCGCCGCAGATTCCCGAACACAAATGTGAGGCTTTGCGAAGCGAGTGCCTACCTCGCTCTGCTTCCTGGCTAGGGTATCAGTTGACAACCATTGCATCCATGCTCTACTACAGCAAACCAAGCACTGCGTAAGTGTCGCATCAGATCATCCCGCAAAGAGTGCTTGCCGCTGATCTGGGCAACTCCGATTCGCAACCAATCTATAGTGGCAGAATGTACGCCAATGGCCGTCTGGCGTGGTTCATGTTGCCGGGCATATGCTAATGCCCATGCCTCTTTCCAGTATGTCGACTACTTCCGCTGCACTGCAGCCAAGGGCGAGGACTTTGCCCCTTGCAAGCAGGTGCGTCCGGGAGCTGGGCTACTCTAGCTGTGGCGCTCCAACTAGATCTGATCCTGCATGCTTTTTCCCAATTGCCTTGTCGCAGTTTTTCCGAGCTTACCATAGCTTGTGCCCCAGTGCGTCGTCTGCCGTTATGCATCGCTCCCAGCATCTGTCTCCCCTTTTACCGCGACTGACTTGTTGCATTGCACGATGCATCCTCTAGATGAATGGGTGAGTCGGCTCGCGATTCAGA
Source organism: Cystobasidiaceae sp. HBUAS51001 (assembly GCA_003351005.1). Classification (NCBI taxonomy): domain Eukaryota; kingdom Fungi; phylum Basidiomycota; class Cystobasidiomycetes; order Cystobasidiales; family Cystobasidiaceae; species Cystobasidiaceae sp. HBUAS51001. Next base: position 21,981 of record QOZY01000133.1, on the reverse strand, counting down.
CAGCTCGAAGACAGCTAGCTGACTGCTGACTGTTTCTCGACATGACACCACAGATCGCTCGCTGGGACGAACAGCGAGATGCTGGCAACTTCCCTTCCGACCTGTCGCCATGATTCTGCTTTTCAGCCTTGTGCGGTCGGAATTTAGCAGCATGAGTATACTAGTTAGAGAAACCTATCATCCAGCTCTCTGTGGGAATAGCACACGCTGGTAGCTACACGGTAGACCAGAATGGGCTTTTTCATGAAATGCTGCTCGATCACGACCTGCTCCGCGTCCTGCAGTCTGCTGCGAGCTTCACGATAGCTTAGGTTGCTGGCAAAACCATCATGGCACCAGCTGAAAACTTTCATCTTGCACGCGAAGTGTTCGAAGAGACGTATGCGTCCCTCCGTTGCCAGACGCCAAGCAAGTGCAGTCCTGCGTATCGCATGCCTGCAGAACTCTTGCAGGGCATTCACGAGGACCTGCTCCATCGAGCCGAGAGAGAAGCAACGTTGCCGGGTTTTCGCAAGGTCATGATTGCCGGTGGTCGCAAGCACTACTCGCGCACGTCTCCCGATGCGCTTGACGTTTGCGCCCTGTCCGACCTGCGCCTTGGATGCGCCAACATAGGTGGCAGCTCGTTGCATCATGCCTCTTGATTTGTCCCAGGGCTAATGCCAGTCATACTTACGTTTGACCAAAAGGCAAAAGGCTCGACCTCATCATAAGATCCCCATCGTGCTATACTTCGGCGCTACACTTTCTCGCGGAAGACGAAAATGCCTGGCTTTTGCCTGTGTCGGTGTATCACGTTTCGTCCACTGTCCAGCAGCTCTTCGTGGAGGGTGCCCGCTTCAGTGAGTCCATCGTATCAGTCCTTTGCATGTATCAGAAGCCGCCTAACATCTCAATTAACTTTGTAATTCCTTCATTCGCTGGAAGGCGTCAAGGAACCTTGGCTCAAAGAAAGCTCAAACGGCTACTTTATACGTATTGACACCGTTGCTGATGTTCAGTTGTGGCCACTACGGTCCTTAATTTCAAGCCCTGCCGAACATCAGTCAACGGGTCCTTACCATTTATCTGAGATCCGCAAACTGAGGGAGGAAGGTAGCCAAAGTTTCGTGCAGGGTAATACCAGACGAGCCATCAAGTCCTACGAATCAGGGCTCTCCTCGGCTCGCATACATGCTGCAGGTGTCGAGCCGAACGATGCCCCAACGCTTGGCACCGAAATGGCACTCTTGTCGCTCAACCTCGCAGCAGCCTACTTGAAGGTTGGCCTACCTGGCAGAGCCTTGCTTCATCTTTCGATCCTCGGCAAACCCTCCCTCCCGTACGTATTCACGCAAGAGCAGCAAAAGAAAATTGTCCATCGCACGGCATCTGCATGGCGGAGGCTAGGCCGTTGGCGTGATCTCCACGAGTATCTCCGCAGCACGGAGGTCGCCAATATAGTTGAGCAGGAAGAAGTACTTCAAGATACGCTCAGTTGTGCAAAAAATACGGTGGAAAAGGCTCATATTGGAATGTATGACTGGCTCGGCCTCTATAAAAGGGCCGCAGCGAACGGAGTCGTACAGGTCGCGGAATACCAGGGCACAGTCAAGGTGACGAACATTCCGGGCAAAGGGAAAGGAGTCATTGCGCTCGAGGACCTACAGGAAGGTTGCTTACTCATGGTTGCAAATCCATTGGCATACTCCCGAGTGTCTCAGGAAGCCACACGCTTGAATCTTGGCGTAAACCTGTCATCAAACAGCATCGACTCGCCCGCTCAGCTCGACCTCGTCTCACAGCTGCTAGAATTGGTAGCCACAGACGTGCCTGGTACTACCGAATGTCTCTCTGGCTTGTATGCTGGGCCTGCAATTTCTCATGAACGCGTCGATGGGTCAGCGTACAGTCCAGACAAGCTGCGTGACGTATGCGATGCGGGCAATATTGAAGGCATCTGTACCTATAATTCTTTCAGACCAAGATGCATCACAAAAAGCTTCGACACAGAAGTAGAAACCGAACATTCCGAGGTTCATTCCCGTTCGGCCTTGTACCACCTGCCCTCCATGATCAACCATTCTTGTCTTGGGAACGCATCCTTCGTCTTTTATGACACTGTTCTAGTCGTCCGAGCAAGCACACGTATCGCAGTTGGACAAGAAATTACGTTTTCGTGAGATAACTTTGCTGACTTCGAATTGCACGAAACACGAAGGCGACTGACATGCGCAAACGCAGCTATTGTGATCCTACAGCCGAATTTGAAGATCGCCAGCTCCATCTCCAACGATATGGCTTCACATGCATTTGTCCGCTCTGTGTCAGTGACAAGATCAGGGGAAGCGACAGCCGCGCTTCTGTCTCTCGCGCTATGGCTAGCAACTTTCACAAGGCTTCACATAGCTCAGCATCCATGGAGGCCTTGATAAAGTTGATCTGTGGAGCTTCACCACAGTCATCTGTTCCCAACTATGCGCTTTATCGCTGCTACCGCGCCTTGAGTTCGTGCTATCAGAAGGAAGGGAGAAAATTCAAGTCGATATTGGCCAGCGAAATTGAAGCTCTCCAAGCTCTCGGCGCGGTCCTTCAACCTTTTGCTCTGAGCATGATACCGGAGATACCCATGGCAAGTTCATTGTTCGAACGGAAGCCGCTTTTCGCGGTGCAAGATGCCATTATTTCTTGCCTCAAGATTGCGTTCGACCACCTCGAGAAGTCAGATTTGCTTCATGCACAGTGAGCTACTGGTAGGCTCGCCGTACTTAACCAGCCAGAAAATACTGAGGTGTCGTTCGTCTTCCAGAAAGTGGTATGCTGAAGCGGGAAACCTTCACGAGCTGGAGTTCGGCCCTGATATATTTCTTTTACGAATGGGCGTTTTCATAGCAGCACAAGGTTGGGAGAAGCTATTAGACTTGTAGTCGCACACAATGGGCCAGAATAGATAGACTCTCGACGGTAGCAGCTTGTGCTGCCAGTGAGCTTGCATCACGCACTTGTGCACGGGGCTAAAACCGATGGAACGATTCGGCACCTGTTGTCGCCTATCAGTTGTGATGGAAGCTGCGATGACTTGCCATGCGGTGTACCCTCCCGTGGACGTCCCCGTGATCGACGTCACGGCGACGCAGCGCCCCACTTCGCAGCGCGTTGTCTTGACACGGACTGCACTGCCAAGCGCACCGCGAAGCACACATACTTCTGGCAGCCTAGTCTGCTCACAATGATTCTCCTGGAGGATGGGAATATCCTCATCAGCAACATCCTCTCTGAGCGACTGCTCGAGGCCAACCCAAAGGGCCTGGATCAGCTGTTCGTCGACTTCGATGGCGTAGCGTATCACATTAGCGCACCCGAGAAAGCGAACCGACACTCTTTGGTGCTCTCCATGAGCATGCGTCAAACGTGCTGGCAAGAGCTGGTCTCGTACGGCGCGCTGGACACGCTCAAGCGCGAGTACGGCGATTACCTACAGAGCCAGGTCGAGGGCAACACACTGCGCAGCGATGGCTCCACCTACACGTGGGACGTGACACTCAAGTTCGATGTCGGTCCTGGTGGCATCGGTGGCCTTTCCGAAGATGAGGCAAAGCAGGCAATTAGGAAGCTCAGCCTGATCAAGCGGTGAGTGCTATCGGCGATGCGCATCAGCTGCGACACGGTATTAACCACGCCGGTTGTACTATTACATCCACGTATATCAACAGCAATGCTCTTGCAGCCCCATTCGAGCGTGCTTTCGAGCTACAGACCAAGCTGGAGCAAGAGGGTGGGCCCTCTCGAAATGATGACGGGACAACCAAGCCTTCCCAACACCTCATGGCTGTGCATTATCGGTAAGCTCCGAACCGCACTCAAGAGACGAGTCTCTGAAGCCGATTCACATCATCTCACGGTATCCATGTGCCTGCAGTGAGGAGGAAGCCATCTATGTCATACCTTCGGACGACCGGGTCACCGTCATCTTCAGCACCGTCTTCCGCGATGAGACAGACAAGATCTTCGGCAAGGTGTTTTTACAAGAGTTCTTCGATGCGCGACGCCTGCCAAGTATACAGAGCGCGCCGCAAGTACGCTACAGCAACCGAGAGCCGCCTTCGGAAATTCGTCAAATGCCCGGTTTGTCCAGTGCGGAGAACGTTGGCTATGTCACCTTCGGTATGCATCACACACATATGTCGGCCGTGAGACAGCGGGCACTCCTGAACTGATGCAACACCCTCACCCAGTCCTGTTCCCTCGTCACTTCTCCCATCCCGAGACACAAGCGAAGACCATTTCACAGATCCAGCTTTTCCGGGATTACCTCCACTATCACATCAAATGTTCGAAAGCATACATGCACTCGCGCATGAGGGCCCGCGTAGCCGAGTCGCTCAAAATTCTAAACCGTGCTAAGCCTCAAGAGGAGAGCAAGGAACGGAAAACGGCGAGCGGGCGAAGTTTCGTACGATCCTAGCTCTGCAACAACAGCGACTTGAGGCCTTCATGCAGCTGTTGTAAACCCCTTAGTACCATGACCAGGCGGAGACAATTCAAATTGAGCATGCATGATGCCGGCCCGGAACGACTTCACTGCAACTGGCAGGCATCGAAAGGCTAAGCTATCGTACAAATTTTGCTGAGGAGTACTTAGACTCAAAAAAGAGACGACGATAGAGCATTTCAGCTCCACTTCAGAACGCTTCTAGGAACATGCACTGAACGATCCTGGCTCGATGCCCGGGAACCAGCAAAGCGGCCACTGTCTCTTGCTTGTCTGACGACTTGCTGGCGCTTGTCTCCGCCAATGCGGCGGCTGCATATGCGTCATCGGTTGATCCCCCCTTACTGTAGAAGTCGTCCTCTTCCCGGCAATGCTCTCCATCGCATTCGACATCGTTGCAGAGATCGCACATCCGGCTGTTTGAGCAGTATTCGTCCTCACATGCAGTGCATACCCGATGACGACGATGCATCGTGCGAGTCCAGTAGGTTTGGAACCGCCTTAAGAGATCTCGAGCTACGGTGCTGACGTCGTCTCCTGCAGGCCTTGTGGCAGGATTACCTGCCGGGTTGCCCTGTACGGTTGACGGAGCTGTTACTGCCGTAGGTCGAAGCAGCGAGCCACTCAAGGCCGTTTCAGGCCAGTCGACCATATCCAGACGAGTACAGCTCTGCGCCCATTGTTCTGCCTCGGATTTCCAGATGCCCTTGTAGAGAATGCATACTTGATGGATGTCGGGAATGTCGCGAGCTACTTCAAGACAGTCTTGAAGCAGTATACAGGACGCCTCCAAGTCTGCCGCAATCGCCACATCGGTGTAGTCTGCAAGCGCGATAGCAATGTAAGGGAACATTCTCGCCGCTTTCTCCATGTCCTAGCAGATGGGAATGCACGGAGGTCAGCGAGGCCACATATCCACGGTGGAATAGCTCTCGCGATACCTCTATGATGCAGTTTTGCGAACTTATGGGAATATTTAGGGCATTGAAGATAAGAGCCAATCCTTCTCTAACGCTTGGCATCGAAAGAGACGTGTCGCCTTGGTTCGACTCAACTTCCCCGGGCGCACTGGCAGGGGACTGAGCGCCACAGGTGTCCGTACGTAACAGGACCGCTTGCTCCATAGTCACTTTTGCTTCAACTGGGTTGAACGACAAATCTTCGTCGCACTGATCTCCAGAGATGCCGTGTTCCGCAAGATAATCATCCACAAACCCACTGGACGACCAATCCGAGTCCGTCAAACGCTCTTCCGATGCGGATCCTTCATCAGCTTCATTGGACTGTAGCGCTGAAGATACAGAATTCGTTTCCGGCTGGTCAGCTGGGAGATTGGGCTGACTGTTCCGTTTCTGGAGCTTCCGACGGTTAGGGTCGTGTCTAGCAGCTATTTTTTCTCGCTTCTCCTTCCGAATAGCCTGCCTAGCTTCTCTATCTGCAACGCGCGCTTCATGTTCGGCTCGTGCTTTGTTTAATGCAATGTCCAGGGCTGATGGAGACGTGTCGAGATCGGCGATTAGGTCAGCAGAGAAGGCTGCTACGAAAGGTTTTCGCTTTAAGCTTTCTTCCAGCATTGGCTCAGAACCTGCGGGACGAAACGATGTGGGGCTTGTTTCCACGAGGTACTGGACTCGTTGACGGTGCGGTGCTTCGACTGGCTTGCTCTTTGATGCGATACCCGCATACAGGAGTCAGCCGGAGTCGCAAACCTTGTGTCGACCGCGAGACTGCTGGCACTCACAATCTCCACTTTAGCGCTGTGATTTTCTGTCCTCCAATGTCGAGCAAGCTCCAGACATAGCTTGACCTCTTTGACGAGACTTGCATCTGCATAAACGTTGACGTAGGTCTTGCCCGTCCTTCTCCCAATGGAATAGCAAAGAATGCTCTTGTGGGTGATGCCATTGCTGGCGATTGTCCCGCCTGACAAGCGTATGAGACGATCTTCATCGAGGTGCCAAAGACGTATAGCGTTGAGTTCAAGCGATGGTGGAGAATTTTTGCGTTCTTGGTCGCTTCCCATCTGTATGCGGGTATACAGAAGCACAATCAAGGCTGAGATGTGCGTTTTGCCTTGGACGGAGAGGTCGAAACAGGCCCGCAAATGGGAGGGTGCCAAAGGCCGTGTGCTGCCAAGTATACGAATGGGGAAGCGATCCTTCACTTTGGAAGGGGAAACTGGTAGATGGTCCAGGCGGCAAGTATTGAGCACTCGCTCACGACTCGTGGCTTTCATCAATAGTCAGACTACGCACCCGTTGTCTTTGGGACGGTTTTAACAAATGCGCCAGAACCCTGCACGGCATTTGCGCTCTGCGGTGGTCGAATGCGAACATTCAGTTTGACCTGATTGAAAGATGGTTCGGGTCCATTCTTGTTTGAAAATGATTTTGCTTTGTTGCCTGTGCCAGGGAGGTCAGAATTCGATGAGATTGTCTGGACCGCCCTAGAAGAAGCCTTGACGGATGTTGAGGCACTTTGGACACAATTAGAGCTACCTGAAGACCCATGCGTCTGACTGTTGCCAGTGCAGCTTGGCAAAGATGATGAAGCGGCAATATCGCCAGCAAAGGCAGCCTTGTCCTCCTGTGTGACCTCGCGTTCGGATTCACTTTGCTCGCGAAGCTCGTCTTCCTCCAGTACATCTTGTTCCGCTTGCCTACGATGAGAGAGCTTAGCTCTCTTCTTGGTCCTGCCAGATGGATGCACATCTTCCGATACTTTCTTTTCCAGGCCCGTGCTTGGAAAATCCTCGTGTACATCGACAAAGAGGCGACGATCAGCACTGGGGAGGGTGACGTAGATTTCCAAGTCGCGCTTGTTGCGGAGAATGACAGCTTTCTCGCTTTCTTCAACGTTGCAAGAACTGATCAAAGCAGGAGTAGGGCTGTTTGGCTTGTTGACCAAAGCCAGAGGGGCAAAATAGGACTCGAGCTGTGTAGGGGTTTCGAGAGGGCGACAAGGACGACAGGACAGCGGTTCGGGAGAGGTTGAAGACAAGTTGAAACCAGAGGTGAGCGCTCATGGAAGGCAGGAACAAGCAGTGGAAAATTTCGACGGCAGAGGCAAAGCTGGAACGAGGACAGAGGGCATCCTTTGACACTTGCGCACAGAGAGGGGATGAGAGCAGACTAGCACGCTGTTTCGTGACTGCTCGTGGTTGACACAGTGGTCAGAATTTAAGCGTTCGTGTGAACCCGCTGACGGGTTGGTGCTCGTTCAAAGCGGTATCTCGAGCCAAGGGAGAAGAAGACGAGGCAAAGATGGAGAAGGGTGCGTGACAAGCGACAACAGGTGGACGGGCAAAACTGAATGTGCTTACATATGGCTGTCTCAAACGGTTCTTCTCCTTGTTAGCTACTGTTGCTTTGTCGACCGCTGCACGCGCTTGATGTGAAGTGGAAGTCGACGCAGGCGGTGTTTGAGAGGATGGAAGAGGTGCGTCAGGCTGGGGGACGGAGGAAGAGAACGCGGAGCCTGCATTTGGAGGTGTCGGAGTCGGGGCATCTGACGAGGAGTCAGGTGGATCGTCCATGTTGTCGCTCGACTTGGGGAATGGGAGGCGAGACCGCCACGCAAGGAAAGGCCGCAGGTGCTGGACGGATCAGTGCGAGCTGATGGAGAGCGAATGGACGAGACAGTCAGTCAGCGTCGGGAGTGCAGAAAGCGCTTGGGTGACGCGATTTCCATGCACCTGGGAGGAGGGGAGTAGTCTGCAGCCGCCCGCCAGACTCGAGAGCCGAGACAGAGGTGCAGCGAGGTGCGGCTGCGCGTCCTGAGAGAGGGCCGTGTCGCGTCGACCTCAGCGACAGCGACAGCGCAGCGCAGCAGTCAGCCGGGTTGGAGGGAGGGAGAGCTCAGGACGAGGGCAGACGGCGGCGGGATGCTGTCGACGACAACGACGATTGCCCGCTGCGCTGGGTTTTGCGCGGTGCGCTGGCCTGTGCGTCGAGGGCAATCCTGCGTGACGCCCTCGACCCCGATTGCGGTGGCGAGGGACACGTGCAGGAAGGGACAAGCGAAGTTCAAGGCCGCTGTAGCATAACGAGGTCGGGCCAGCTTGAGGCTGATGGAAGTCGACACGTACAGTACGCGACTCTTGCTCGCTCACATCATAGGTCTCGACTTCTGAGCATTTGGCCACCACCCTCCCCTGCGCGCCTGCTTTTGCCCGCCCCTTCTGTTATTTACGGCCCTGTTTGGCGACTTGTTTTCGCCCCCTATTTTATTTGGAGAAGGCCGACGGGACCGTCATCCTCGAGGCGTCGACGCTCCTGCTTGCCTCCCGCCAGCGAACAGCGACGTGCGACGAGCGATAGCGACGCGTACAGATTTCTCGTGCACCTCTCCATAGCCTCTCGAGCTCGGCGCACCTGTCCGTCACGCTTCAAGTCGTTTCGCCAAGCTGTTCGTCGACCTCGACCCTTGCACTCCCTTGGGCTCGCTGGAGGCCTTCGAGGTGAGATCAGAGCCGGTCCTGTGCGATAGCGCCAGTAGTCTCAACACAGCGACTGATAGCCAGTACTGTCCTTGTGGCTCCCTCCTCTACCCTCGCCCATGCGTCACCTCTCGCCTCCTCGCCTTGCCTTCAACATCGACACCTCCAACAACAACAAAACAATATCACCTGCCGGCCTTCCCGCAATCATTCGTCCTGCGCGTGCAAATGCCTGACATCGTATCACTGGATCTCTTCTCACCAAAGCAAGGCTAGTGAACACCCGTCTCACTGCACTTCACCCGCTCCGCAGCTCGCAGCTTGATCACAAGCAGCTTGCATCTGTCAAGGCTCCAAAATGGCGTCTCACTATGGGAACAACAATGCTGGAGCAGCAGCGACAAAGGTGGTGAGGCTGCACAGCTTCTGATCAGCTGCTCGTTCCCGGCGCTGATCAAGCACTTGCCCACTCTCCCTCGCCGCAGCCTCGAGCTCGACGAGCTGCACGTGCACCTCTGGGCAAGTCGATGAGCGTTGATGAATCCGTTCTCAACGGCGCTGCCGCCCATCACCTTGGCAACTCCGGCAACGGCAACGGCAGCACCCGCCCGTCAAGCATGCTCGCCCGCGTGTCCTCCTCTGCAGCCGTCCTCTCTACTACGACCGCCACTGGCAAGAATGGTGCCAACAATGCGCACACTAAACTTGGTGCAGCAGCAAACATCGTGAGCGGCAAGGATGGCAAGAATGGGGGCGCTGTCTCTGTCGCAGGAGGTCCACGACGTATTTTGGGTGATCTAAGCAATGCCAACAAGGTAGGCGTCCACCTGCTTCCAAACAAACATGCTTCTCGGCGCACAATAAAGCTGCAAAGTAGCATTGCTAATACAGTATTAACACTGTGACTACAGCCCGCTGATTCACGCCCTATCGCGCTCGGCAAAGACTCAAAGTCAGCAGTCGGCCCCATCAACAATGGCCGCACGCGTTCGGCCTCTGTTCTATCCAACAAGCCCCTTGGCGCTAAATCCTCTGCCTCGCAAGGATCGCTGGCTAATGTCGGTGCTGGCGGCCACTCGCGCTCCACCTCTGCCGCTTCGCGCCATTCGGCTTCCATTTCCCACAAATCCTCCCAGTCTTCGCTTCACACACTCGCTGAACCGGCAGCTATACATCCTCATCGGCGCAGCAGGACTCAGTCGGATAATGCCAACCTGGCAGCCAATGCTACGAGTACAGCGACAGGTGGTGTCCCCGCAAGCTCCTCTGCAGCGCCCGGTGCGCCACGCATTGGCGCTGGCAATTGGACCAGTACGTCTGCCCAAGGAGACAATTATGAAGAGATTCTCGACACCGTGGTCGAGGGCGACTCTCTCGATGGCAGGACAGGTCTCGGCATCAGCTCTGATGAAGAAGCACCCAAGGCGTCACAGGGCAGCGCAGCTGCCAATGACGAAGATATGGAAGACATCGTACACGGCGACGCTCAAGAAGATGCCGCACGGGGCAGCGCTCTACATCACGGACCAGACTCTTCAAACGAGACTTTCGAGCTCGATCTTGACCAAGCTTTCAATGAGCCGGCCGCGCAACCTGCAGCCCAAGTATCGATGCAGATCGACGGCAAATCTGCCCTCTTGGACGAGGCCCCAATGGAGCCAGAAGCGCGCTCTCTGTCACGGAAACGTACGCCTTCCGCTGCGTCAGCTCGCGCTAAGACAGTCGCTACTCCTGCGACAGCGGCAAAGGCAAGCGACCCTGATGACTGGCTCGCGCTCCGTGAGACAATACAACGCGAAGCAGAACAGCAGATTGCCGCACTGCAAAAGGAGTATCGCGAAGAACTCGATGTTTGGGATATCTCCATGGTAGCCGAATATTGTGATGAGATCTTCGAGTACATGGAGGAGCTAGAGGTGCGCGGTTTTTCCCATCTCAGCTGACGTGAAGAGCTTATTCCCTTGCCTTGTTCGCGTCCAAAGGGTGAATGCATGCCAAACCCCAATTACATGGACCTGCAGACGGAAATAGAATGGCCGATGAGAGCCACTCTTATCGACTGGCTCCTCCAAGTCCACATGCGGTATCACATGCTCCCGGAGACCCTCTGGATCACTATCAATGTCGTCGACCGCTTCCTCTCGAGCCGCATAGTGTCGCTGGTCAAGCTGCAGCTTGTGGGCATTACAGCTATGTTTGTTGCTGCCAAGTACGAGGAGATCATGGCGCCTTCCGTGGATGAATTTGTCTACATGACCGAGAACAACTATTCGCGAGAAGAGATACTGAAAGGCGAACGCATCTTGCTGCAGGTGCGTGCTGGCTATCAGCTGCATCGCGAGTTCAACCCTGACGCGTGATTTATTCCAGTGCCTCGACTTCAAAATCTCCAACTACTGCTCGCCCTATAGCTGGGTACGCCGAATCAGCAAAGCGGATGATTACGACATTCAGACCCGTACTCTCTCCAAATTCCTCATGGAGGTCACCCTGCTTGACCATCGTTTCCTGCGGGCACGGCCCTCGCTAGTGGCTGCCGTTGGCATGTATCTCGCCCGCCGCATGCTGGGAGGCGATTGGGTGAGTCACTTTACTAGCCAGAACATTGGGCTCCGTGATAGTTGTCTCTTCTCGCGCTGACGATCATTTATCAGAGCGAGGCTTTCATTTACTATTCAAAGTACACCGAAACTCAGCTAGCGACGCCAACGTCTTTCATCCTTTCCGCAATTTCAGCCGATGACTTCGAAGACAAATTTGTGTACCAGAAGTACAGCAGCAAGAAGTTCCTCAAGGCTTCCATCTTTGCGCGGCAGTGGGCTAAACAAACGCTTGAAAGCGCAACACGTGCCCAGGAATTGGCGACGAAGTGACGGACACCACATGTTCTCGTCGATCCGCCGGGGCTTTGCCCTGCTGGAGGATTCACTTGATGCTCAGTCTCCCTCGGCTGTTTCTACACCCCTCAGCCTCTGCAAGCTCCTCCACAAACACATTCACACTCCCAGCCGTTTTAGCTATGCACCTCCTTCGCAAATCAACATATCGTCGTCTATGTCCACACGCGCATTTTCATTTGGATACCTGTCATTTCATTCTTCTTTCCTTTCGCTTCGGGGTAGCATACCGTCTTTTCAGTAGAATTCAACACCCATGTCTTTAGCTTTCCTCTAGAGCTGATTGTCGCTCGAGGCAGATTTCTTTTTTCTGATGTTGTTTTGCACACGATGTACACAATTGCTATCGCACGAGGGAGTCTTAAGAGGCTTTACAGCTCGTTTATGCCTAGCTGCTACCATTGCAAGAAGGCTGTCTTGCCGCGACTTCGTGGCAATCAAAGAACGTGACGTTAGACATCCTGCAACGCTGTGGTATAAGCATGACGAAATGCGCGGTGGTCAGCGGGGGCAAAAAGATTAGATGCTTCTGCTGCCTCAGTATGATAGTGGATGCACGGCAAACCGAGTCCTGCGCGTGCAATGCTCGATCGCGTGCTGGTCGGACCTGAAGGCGGTTCAACGCACTCGCACTTAGGTTACAAATAAAAGGAACAACCGGCATTTGCGTTCACTAGCAAGATTGGCAATTGACACCGTCGGAAACCTCATGGCGCATCATGCATTAGGGAGCCATCATGCCGCTGTAACAATCGAGGCCGACGAAGACGAGGAGGACCTGGTGGCTATCTCTGGCGCAGCGGCCAATCTGGGCAAAGGCAAGGCGGCTCAGAGAGATACACTGGCTCCGCCGTCTAGCCAAGCTACCAGAAGCTCGTCGCCAAGTGATCTGAGCGGTAGAATTGGCAGCAGTGGTGCCGGCCATGGTCCTCGCCCGCTGCGCAGTGAAATCGGTGGCATCAAGGTCGAGACACGCTATACTGGCGTAGACAGTCTGGACGAGACCGTGGGCGAAAGCATTGTAGGCTATCACCAGACTGCGCTGAAGTCATCGGAGTCAGAGGCTAATGCGGCTGCTCTACTGGCCACGCGTTTGCTACTACGCACAGCTTCGTGACCTACGAGCAATCAGTAACAAGATCGTGCAAGTCTTGAAACCTTCCTCCGGCAATGCGGTGTTGCGAGATTGGGACCTTTGGGGACCTCTCCTCTTCACAATCTCTCTGGCCATCCTCTTATCGTGGGACGCACCCCCTGCACAATCATTATCGGTCTTCACTGGGGTATTTGTCATTATAAGCGTCGGCAGCGTCGTAGTCACGCTCAATTGCAAATTACTGGGAGGCAAAGTGTGAGGCCTATACCTACTCGATGTTCTGATGTAGCAGTCTGACTCTCGCGCACATCCTCTCAGCTCCTTCCTGCAATCCTTATGCGTTCTTGGATACTGTCTTTTCCCATTAGACCTGGCAGCTTTGGTCGCGACCTTCGTACGCATCTTGTGGGTTAGGTTGCCGATATGTCTGGTTTGCTTTGCATGGAGCGTGTTTGGTGAGCATTGCACAGCGATCATTATCTGTTGACATTTACTGACCGTGCATCACCACCCACAGCGGCTATAAACTTCCTGGGAGGCACAAGACTAGAAGATTCGCGAGCTTTCTTAGCGGTGTATCCTGCCATTTTGCTATTCTTTTTGTTGGCGTGGATCACCATGCTATCTTGATGCACCAATTTCGTGAAACCAGTTCCTGCAGCTTGCCAAAGGCGGGACAAGCGTACTAAGCTGGAAGTGAACAAGTACCTGGCTTATAACTCAGCGCCCGAATCTCGTGCACTTTCAGCACGAATCATACATGCTCTCAGTCGTTCAAGAGCCCTTTTGCCCTTTTTTGTGGCTGCTGACAGGACAGAGGAGGAGAAATCGACCTGCCGTCTCGAGAAGCGTCAACAACGCTGTGTGATTGGCGTAAAGTGCGCTGCTGTAGGCGAGCTGCTACAAGCACATAAGGCCTGTCGCTTCGAGTCCTTCTCCGATGCAAATGCATAGTATAGAAAGAAGTAGTTCTCTAGAGTCCCCAGCCGATCAAGCCGTATTGCTTGAGCAGAGGCGGGACAGAGCGAGCTGTTGTACCCAAGAACGCAGAGTAATATAGTAGCGCGCAGATCAGCCACCCGTACATTGGCAAGGAATTGCTCAAGTCCTGTCCTGAGATCCGGCAGACGCGGTCTTGGCTCCCGACATCGCCCTTGTGCGCTCTCGACCTGAACGCTGCTCCCTTCTTCCCTACCAACAGGCGACCCGCACTAGCTACAGCTGCCATCATGCTCGGTCTATCTACCCGCACTCTCGGCTCAGCAGTAGGCGTTACAGGCCACCCACACCGTCCCAACACTCTGCTCATCATTGTTTTTTGTTAATTCTCACCTCCCAAAACTGGCTCGGCACCTTTGCGCCCGGTCATTTTCAACATTTCTTGCCTTCTCGTTCCTCCATACGCCCGCCGGTGTGGACTGCAGGCCCGCACTGCCGCACTCAGACGCACCACCGCTGTCCGGTATGCGTCAACCAAAGTGAGTGAAAAGCTGCTCGCCTTTCGCCCTTCCTTGGCTGAATTCAGCACCCGCTTCTTCTACCCAACAAGGGTGTCATCGAGACTCTTGCAGAAGTCATCCCCGAACGTCAGGAACTCGCAAAGAAGCTGCGAGCAGAACACGGCGACAAGAGCCTCGGAGAGATCAAGGTCGAGAATGTCTTCGGCGGCATGCGAGGCCTGAAGGTCATGCTCTGGGATCCCTCAGTCCTCGATGCCAACGAGGGTATCCGATTCTGGGGACGCACCATCCCGGAGTGCCAGGAAGTCCTACCAAAGGCTCCCGGTGGCTCTCAAATGCTCCCAGAGTCCATGCTCTTCTACCTCCGTAAGATGCTCTGCTCTACTCTGCTCTCGCATAATTGCATTTTCACGCTCATGATGCCCGCATTCTGCTGCAGTGACAAGCAAGGTTCCGAGCCAGGAACAAGCTGATACCTTTGTTAAGGAACTTGCGGAGCGAAGCACCATCTCCTCTGACCTAGAGAAGATCATCGACTCTTTCCGTGGGTCCGCTCAAACTGCGCCATAGCACGTATGAGCATGCATGGCTGACATTGAGGATGGCACTGCACACAGCCAAGACGTTGCACCCTATGACGCAGTTCTCAATGGCTGTCGCTGCCTTGAATCACGACTCCAAGTTCGCCAAGGCATACGCCGCTGGCATGAAGAAGTCGGAATACTGGAAAACAACCGCCGAGGACGTTTTGGACCTATCTGCAAAAGTCTGGCCCATCGCTGCTCGCATCTACAGGAACATATACATGGACGGCGGCAAGAATGCCCCAGCGATTGACAAGTCCAAGGATCTCGCATGGAACTTTGCCAACCAAATCGGCCTCGGACAAAAGGAGGGCTTCATCGAGGTCATCCGTCTTTACAATGCCATCCACAGTGGGTGAAACTGCTATGGGATTGACTCTTGGACTTGACAGCTATACTGACAGCGTCATGCCACCTATCACAGCTGATCACGAGGGAGGCAACGTCTCTGCTCACACCATCCACCTGGTCGGTTCCGCACTCTCCGATCCATTCCTCGCCTACTCTGCCGGCCTTGCTGGTCTTGCTGGACCTCTGCACGGTCTTGCCAACCAGGAGGTTCTCCGTTTCATTCTTGGCATGCAGAAGGAGGTTGGCAACAACCCGACGCCGGAGAAGGTCAAGGACTACATCTGGAGCGTCCTGAAGAGCGGCAGAGTCATCCCAGGATATGGTCATGCCGTTCTGCGAAAGCCCGACCCTCGTTTCGTTGCTCTCCAGCAGTTCGCTGCCAACGATGCGGAGATCAGCCAGGACCCCATCTTCAAGTTGGTTAATGCGGTACGTGGTCCCGTCGAGCGCGCTTGATTGCGATCTCGTCTGATCTATACTCGGTCAACAGATGTTCGAAGTCGCTCCCGGTGTGCTCACTGAACACGGCAAGACCAAGGTGAGCTTCTCCGAGCCGCCCTGTTTTAGCGTTGCTTGCTGACTTCGACGTGGTACAGAATCCCTTCCCCAACGTAGGCTGAGGTTTGCGTTAGAAATGCATTGCAAGCCGTGCTTACGATGTCTTTTGCAGGTCGACGCCGGCTCTGGCATGCTCCTCTACCATTATGGCCTCACGCAATTCGAGTTCTACACAGTCATCTTCGGTATCTCCCGTGCAATGGCGAGTGCTCAGCTCGTTTGGGACCGAGCCTACGGTAAGCCTGCTCAGACGAGCCGTAGTTGCACGCTTTGCGAGCTAATGTTATTGTTTGCAATCAGGTCTTCCCATTGAGCGACCCAAGTCCATGTCGCTGGAAGTCGTGAAGAAGCTTGTCGGTGCCTAGGCGTGTTCGTTGACAGTTGTGTTTCGATCGAACTTGCTGCTTGTCTAGGCAATGACTGCATATCTCTGCAATGAAAAGCATAAGCGAATGTCACGCGACTTGCTCTGCTTCGCATCAGCGTACTGCAGAGGCACTTTACACGTGATCTAGTCACTTTGCATGTGCGCGACAATTGGCATTGTTCGTCCCCAAGAATCGTGCAACGACATGTAAGCCGAGAATTGCAAAGCTGCTTCATTGAACACGGATAGATTTCATGTAAAGACTCCTTCCCCGTCCTGTCTTTCGACACCTTTTGAGAACCTTCTGGCAACTTCTAGATGCTTCAAGAGGGCGTGATCGAGACGCTCCGGTGCCACACTGTAGCCTGCAGGTTGAACAACCTTGGAACTGCTGCAAACATCATCACGAACAAAGCAACAAGAACCTCCGCTATATACCGCACGACAAAAGCACAGGCACACTCTAGTCAATTCCAGGGATCACACTCGGCCTAATGGGCAGAGACTACTAGTACGTCAACGTCTCTTTCGGTCGCGCGCACATTGCAAGCAAACACTAATTGCTTTACGCTCTGCTCCGCAGTGCTATACTCGGTGTCTCCAAAAGCGCAAGTGAAGATGAGCTAAAACGTGCCTATAAGAAATTGGCTCTGAAGGTGAGCCCAATAGAACAGCTGGGTGTG
Source organism: Cystobasidiaceae sp. HBUAS51001 (assembly GCA_003351005.1). Lineage (NCBI taxonomy): Eukaryota > Fungi > Basidiomycota > Cystobasidiomycetes > Cystobasidiales > Cystobasidiaceae > Cystobasidiaceae sp. HBUAS51001. The sequence continues at coordinate 5,076 of QOZY01000133.1, read as the reverse complement.
ATTGCGTAGACATTAGCAGACTGACCATCCTGACCTGTATGACGTCTGACGCCGTTGTAAACAGCATCATCCAGGTAAGCGGGGGAAATCATTGTTCTACCCACGACATTCAGTGTTCATGATGCTGATCTCAGTCGTGTGCCCACCTTTAGACCGGAACCCCGACAACCAGGAAGCCGCTTCCAAGAAGTTCAAAGAGGTCAGCGAGGCCTATGAGGTCCTGGCGGATAAGCAAAAGCGCGAAATATATGATACATACGGTGAAGAAGGCCTCAAAGCAGGGCCACCGCCCAGCTCCGGCGGTGGAGGGCCGGGTTTTGCTGGCTTTGGCGGAGGTGGCGGCATGCCCCAGGGCTTCTCGTTTAGCACGGGCGGCGCACCCTTCACGGCCAGCGATCCCAACGATATCTTTGCATCTCTGTTCGGCTCCATGGGAGGAATGGGAGGAATGGGAGGAATGGGAGGGATGGGAGGAATGGGTGGCATGCCGGGAGGCATGGGTGGCAGCACCAGGAGGCCGAAAGGCTTTCAATCCAGCTTTTCCAGCGGGATGCCCGGTGGGATGAGTATGGATATGGACGACGGGGACGACTTCGGAGGCTTTACCTCGGGTGCATCCAAACGAGCTCCCAGTCGTGCGGCACCGCCGCCTACGGAAATCACGCGGCCGCTTGCCTTAACGCTCGAAGAACTGTACAAGGGTACAACAAAGAGACTGAAAGTCAGCCGGAAACTTGCGACAGGAGTGAGTGATGTGCAATTCGTCTCAGATGCTCAGCAAAGGACTGACGCCCATATTGACAAATCAGGGCACCGAGGAGAAAGTGCTCACAATCACAGTGAAGCCCGGCTGGAAGCCTGGAACCAAAATTCGTTTCGCGGATGCTGGAAATGAAGAGATCAAGGACGGCCATGTGGTAGCGGCGACTATCGTATTCGTCGTTGAGGAAAAGCCACACGATCGCTTCAAGCGAGAAGGCGATAATCTGGTTCACGTAGTCAAAGTCCCCCTTGTTGAAGCTTTATGCGGGCCGTCCTCAACTTCACCTTCTTCGGTACTCGGACGGTCTGTCACCAGTCTCGACTCGCGGAAAGTCAGCTTCAAGCTCCCGACAGGGATTTTGAAACCAAATCAGGAAGTGGTCGTGTTGGGAGAGGGCATGCCCGGAAAGACTGGCAAAGGGAACCTTGTTTTGCGGCTGGAGATTCCCTTCCCCACGACGCTTTCTGACGACAAGAAGCGGCAATTGCGCGAGATTCTCCAGTGAATCAGGTTCCATGCCATCAGATTTCATCAGGAGAGATGGAGAAGTAAAAGGTAGTCTGGAATATAATGCAATCTGTATCTCAATGTGCTTCTACTGTAATCACCGAGGCCTTATGGCCAAACTGTTTAGAGAATGCTTTGAAAAGTAGACAATCCAATTGCGATACATACCGCGATTTTTGTCTCTCACACGTAGTCTTTGCTGAACGAGTGCCAAACATTTGCTTGGACTGAGCAAAAGCACCGAGTCGAGGGCTCTCGTGTCAGTTATGACTCATAACTGACTAGACTCATAACTTATGAGATTGAGGGGATGACTGCAACTCTGCAACTCTGCTTCATGTTGCATACTACTCAATTGCAGAGTGTAGCAGGCCTTTGGGCGAAAGTGGCGAGGCGGTGCTCGGCATGATGTATGATCTTGGCAGCTCCAGCTCGACAGTTCTCGTTCACATTCACTACATTCCGACTCCATAGTCAAGCAATTTCTTGGAAGACAGGCTCTTAGCGCAACACATCAATAATCAGTATGGGTCTCGCATCGAAAGTCAGTAAACGGGCAGCCCCGATGACGCGCGCGCCGACTCATTCTAACGCACATGTGGCTCTTATCCTGCAGCTGGCAGCAGCCAACGCCAACGCCGGAGGCGGAGCCGGCCCAACTTCCCAGTCGACTTACCCCGGTCAGCAAGCACCTCCTCCCGCTCAATATGGTCAACCGCCGCACCAATCAAGTCAGCCTCCTCAGAGCTCTTACCCTGGACAAGGCCAGCAGCAGCCGGTGAGTCCGACGTGTGACGTGCGCCAATTGCCCACGCATCTATCGATTTTAGTGCCGACTTATGTCTGACTTTGACTCCTACTTTGCATGCAAATCACTCTCAGCAGTACAGAGCTCCTGCAGGCCCACCGCCCACGTCTGGACCTCGACCTGGATCCTATGCCCCACCATCTGGTCCGCCACCGTCATCAACTGGCGGCGGACAGCCATCGTACGGGCAGCCACCACCTTCGCAGAGTCCCTACGGTGCTCCACCAGGTGCTCCTCCTCAGCAGCAATATGGCCAGCAGCAATATGGCCAGCAGCAGTATGGCCAACAGCAGTATGGCCAGCAGCGGCCCTCGAGTCAATATGGCCAGCAGCCGCCCTCAAGTCAATATGGTCAGCAGCAACCGTATCATCAGCAAGCCGGCGGATACTCCACTGGCCAGCCTGCTGGCTATGGGCCACCTCCAACCGGAGCTCAGCAGTACGGCGGTGCTCCTCAGCCAGCGGGCGCTAGTGGGGGCAATAGCGATCCGAGGTACATTGCAGGGGTGCTAGCGCAATGCGTACAGGAGCAGCGCATTCAGGCATTCTATCCTCCTGGATCCTTGGAGCCACTGGCCCAGCGAGTGGCACAGTCTGGTGTTTTGGACAGGATCGCTCAGGAATGGAGGGTGAGCAGTTTTCTCGTCTCGAACGCTGGTTCTTCTTTTCCTCTTTACTGAAGCGCCGACCGTCTCGCCAGATGCCGAAAGAAATCGCGTCAGATCTGGTCAAGTTGTCGCTGTTCGATACCATCCTTTACATCGACGATTCCGGATCGATGGCATTTGAGCAAGGTAAGCGCTCACATTGTCTATTGTCCCGACTCGCCAATTGCTCAGTGATTTTACACGTAATTCCAGGAGGAGAGCGTATCGATGACATGAAGTTGATCCTCAATCGAGTGTCATACGCGTGCTCGCTATTTGACCAAGACGGCATTTCTGTCCGTTTTATGAACTCGAACGTAGACGGCGACAACATCACCGATGAAAGAGCAGCCGCGGCTTTGCTTGAACGTGTCCGATTCTCTGGCCTTGTGAGCAAACCGCATCATCCGTGTGCGGCACAAGACTGACTCTTGCCATTCAGACTCCGCTTGGAACAAGCATGGACAGGAAGATCCTGCAGCCCCTTGTTATTGGACCGGCCCGGGCAAACAGACTGCAGAAGCCAGTGTTGATCATCACTATCACAGATGGGTTCGTTTCAAGTCCCCGTTCGTGTATGAGCTCAGCTGATGATGCAAAAGTGCCCCCGCCGGCGAAGATCGCTATGCAATCACAAAAGTCATCACCTCTGCCAAGCGCGAGCTGGCCAGAACTGTGGGCTGTGACATTGAGATAACCGTTACGAGAACATGGCTGATACTACATGGCCCCTAGCGTTACGGCGCAGATGCCGTGTCCTTCCAGATTGCGCAAGTTGGAGAGGACCAGAAAGCACAAGCATTCCTTGCCGAACTCGACAATCATCCCGAAGTTGGCGAGCTCGTCGACGTCACTTCATCATATGAGATGGAGTCTGCCGAAATGCTTGCCAAATCTGGGCAGGAATTGACTCCCGAGCTGTGGCTCGTCAAGTTGGTAAGTAAAAGGAGGCCGCCATTCCGTACATGTGTCAGCATTCTCACTTCTGTGGTAATTTTCAAGCTCCTGGGTGGTATCGACGACAGCTATGATGTGAGCTTGCGCGCACCAAACCTTGGAAAGCTGGGCGAACGTGTACTGACCAAGCTGGGTCCCTGCAGGAAAAGGACGAGAAATAGACTGCATACGACGGACCGGCAGACGCTCAAGCGTCACGCTGCTCAGCAAAGCGTCCAGCGGCCAGCCTCGTGTTGTACAACAATCAATCTCGCGCATTCCCAACCTCGACTTTTTGTAGCCACTCCATTATCGCAAAACGGATGCGCGTCCAGGTGAAGTCAACCTGAAGAGCCAACGATACCGTAAAACAGCGTCTGTGAACCCCTTTTGCAAACCGCCTACAAGAGCCAGCAGGAGCGCCAACTAAGGAAGACTGCTTGGCACGCTCGTACACCTTTGCTGAGGCCTGGACGTGGTCACAAGGCTCGTCCTCTCTCGACGAGTCCACCGACACCCGTCTTTTTGACTTGGCCGCGACGCACTCACCTTCTTAGCTAACCCCTAAAACACAACGTCCTACTTCCCAACCTGACACGGGTACGGTCCCTTGACGTTTAGCCTCACAAAACCCCTCTCAAGCCCCTTGAACCACAAACTCTAGACCCTAGCCCTAAAACCCAAACCCTTACTACTAACCCTTGACCAAACCCCTTTCGACCAAGGTCACAACCAAACCTCAGGCCTTCTGGCGACACAGAGTCCTCTGTAACAAAGTCTTCGCGCACACACACCTTGTTCCGCGCCTGGTGAGCGCTTGCTCACTGCGGTCTTCTCAGACTTGGAAAGAAACGCTCACTGTGTTAACACTCACTCACTTTGTTTCCTGGTCTTTTCTTTGAACCGGTTCCTCCGTTTTTCTCTACCTGCGGTGAGTTGGACTTGGCGTCAGGTTCTGACTTTGCTCTTCTTGACGTTGGCTGCTCCAGTACTCTGCTTCCTCTACTTCACTCTTCTTACCCGACAACAACGGGCGACAGTGAAAGACTGCGCTGTTGAACACCTTCACGGGCGTGAACTGTGAGACTTTCCTCTTCCAGGGCTTCTTTGCTGTCTTTTGTCTCTCTTTTACAAGCACCACTGCTACGCTACTTTGACGGTCTGTCTGAGGCTGTTCTGTCAACACCTCCGCTAAGTCGGAACCCCACTCCCTCTTCAAAGACACACACTCGCTTTTGCACACTTCCGTCTTGGCTTTTTCAACTCCTGACTCTTTTACTCGCGTCGTTGTGCTGTGTTGTCAAACGCTTAAAGGTCGCAAGCCGCCGCCTCTACTTTTAGCTGGTCACTCGACAGCTGCCGCTACTTCTCTCTGGTCACTCGACAGCTGCGGCGGCTTGCGACCTTCAAGCGTT